>JAJHUR010076749.1:0-15079 GCA_027495735.1 Lutjanus campechanus | reverse complement strand
CCATCTCTGCACAAGTCAGTGCAGACTGAATGGCAGGAAATGACATGCGAAAAGCAAAAAAGATGTTGTGATAAAGTGTGAAATGACTTTGGCCTGTTATGGTGAGACTGGAGGCCGGTTTCACAAAGATATCTGAGACTGGTCTGCGGTGACTTGTGCTCATAGATTATTGCAACTGTATCATAGATCTATTGCAAGTTAGACAGTTTCACAAAAATAAAGACTGACTAACTGTAAACCCAAAAAATTAGACATCTTACCCCCAGGCTGACTCAGACTTAAGACTCATGTTACCATGGTAACAATTAGTGCCACGCAGCATCAAAAAAGAGGAAAACGTGGCTCATAATTTGTGGTTTCGTCACATTTTTCTTCATATCAGAGTTTTTTTTTCTTTCAATTTTGTTACACTTTTCACTAAACTTTCCAAGTGAAATGTTGTAACTGTGGAGTTCCTCTAAGAGAAGCATATATTCTGCCGAGGTAAACAGAGCTGAGCGGTTGGATGTGATCGCTCGATCGGCCATTCTTTTTATTTTGAAAAAGGTCTTAATTGACCCAGAATTCATTGTGTCATATCTGCTATTTCTACGCCAGAGTCAAAGTCTACCTTTGTGAAATCAGCCCCTGGTTGCATTGTCACTTCTCTGATAAAAGTAATTTTGATGATATATACATTCCTTTTATTCATCACCTCACCTTCTTCCTTCTTCTCGGCTTTGACCTTGGACAGGTCGTCCTGGTAGGTCTGAGCACACTCAGAGGTGACGCCGTACAGTCCTGTCCCGGGGTTACGCAGAGCAGCCAACGTCTGAGCTGGATCGCCGCTGTCCACCGCCTCATTGACGGCCTGGATGGACTGAGAGACTGCGGACACAAACACAAACACATCAGCCTTCACTGGTCTTCATACCGTCCAAACACCAGGGACACTGGTAGGTAGAGCGGACGGCAAATGTTTTCCATGTTATATACAACATGTGTCCAGTGAACTGAAATGAGTGTGTGTTCTTACACTGTAAGGCCTCCTGTGTGTCCTGGTTGGCCTTCAGAATGGCATCCTGGATCTCGTCCAGCCACAACACAGCAGACGGGTCTTGGGTCTCCTGGAAGGACACGGGAAAATATGTTCAGAAACTAACAGTGCGCACACACACTCACACACACATACACACCATCTGTCCTCTAATTGATCATCGCCAGTCTGTGTTTACTCCTCCAAATGCTGGAGCTTCAGATCAAAATTGCAGTTAAAATTCCAGCAAAATGACAAGTGAAAGACAAAATATAAAAACACTCCAAAGCCCAGAAACTGGTTTGGTTTATTACCAACAGTGTAATATATCCGTAAAATACAACATATCAGACTTTGTTGGGAATAAAACAATGAAGTCCTGGATCCAAATATTCAGCCCGATGAGGCCGAGATAATTGGTTCATTAATTGCCTTTTTGTACTTGTGAATATGGAGGATTGAACAGCAAATGCTCTCATTATCCTGGCAGGAAGCTTTGGTCTCATGTTGATTCATTTTAATTATATTTTCACAAATAATCCCTGTCAGTTCTTATAGAAACCACACTCCTATATAGCATGATAACTACAATATGTTCTTTTTAACTTTGTTTTGGTTTTAGGATGTTTATATGTTCAAGTCCTGGACTTTATCATTCACAGTGTGTTAATTCAGCTGTGGGTTATGAAGTTATGCAATGATGATTATTAACAAAACGTTTCAGAAATAGTGAGATTCACTTTTAAAACACTGTGGAAAGAGTGAAAACATCGAAAAAGGGGGAAAAGATCAAAGTATCACATGTGGATGAAGAGCTATGATAAGATCAAGTTACAAAAACTCTGGGATTTTACTTAAGGCTCTTAACAAGACAGTTTTCTCTTTGGCACCATCCATCCAAACCACTCAACGTTCAGCACGAACGACACTGAGGTGAGAATATGTTGAACGCTTCAACAACATGCAAACATTTGTTTTTGCTGCTGGATTTCTACATTTGTCATTGAGAGGCTCTTTGATAATGAAGGACTGACACGTCACTGACACATCTTAGACAGTTAACTGCTCCTGTAGCTGCTAGAAACACACAGACATGTTGTCACATGGGGCTGCAACTGATTATGTTTTGTTATTGATTGCTGCTGATTATTTTCGATTAATTGTTTAGTGTATAAAATGTCAAAAGAAGTGAAAAATGCTCATTACAATCTCCCAGAGCCCAAAGTGACGTCTTCAAATAGCTTCTTTTGTCCAACCAACAGTCCAAACTGTTCATTTCACAAAATACAATCCCATGTTGATATCACCCTATTTATATCTGTGAATGAAAATGAATTTTGTAATTCTTTCATATATATTTCAATGCATTTGAAACATAACAACAGAAGAATGTCACAAACGGACCTTAAAATGCAAAAAAATGTCACCAACAGATGATTTTTAATACTGAGATTCAGTGCAGATTTTTCCTTTATGTCACTTTATTCCATTTTCTTACAACAGACCACACCGAGACCTCAATACTGAATTCAACACCATATAATCATGAGCTGTAGTTACACCTGTCTGCATCCAGATGGCGCTCTCTGTCTCTGTATGAAATTTGTTGCAGCTGGTTTCTACTTGCTGCTGCTTTCTAAAGCCCGGGTAAAACAGGCAGCTCATTTGGTTTCAGCCTCCTCCTCCATGTGTCCCGCCCCTTCATGTTCTGCTTCAGGGTACAAGAGAGGAGGTGTGTGTCTGTGTCTGTGTGTGTGTGTGTGTGTGTGTGTGAAAGAGGTGGGCGGGTACGACTGATACTTGATCTTAAAGATTTCTTATGCAAGAGGAGGGTGGTGGGGGGTTGGGACAGCAGCCAACATCTGCAGCGGCGTGCAGCTGGAGTCAAATGAGCTCCATCTTTATAGTAAACAGAGCCGTACCTGAGCGAGCGCTGATTACTGTTTGGATGTTTGCACTTGGCGCTCTAATTGGTATTTGCAGGTGATGAGTCACTGCAGCTGGCAGGAGGCGCTAGACAGGGTGTGGTGCCGGAGTGGGCAGGAGGACTTGGGCGTAACGCGGTGTAGTTCATCACACGTTAGAAGTGCATCATGGAAATAGAGGAAGTGAAAGCTGGGGGGAGGTTGGTTGGTTGATATTTCATCTTTCCAAAGTTTTTCTTCTGCACTTCCTTAGAAACTATGAGCTCATTCATATGTACTCAGGCACATAGTGTTGGATGCTTGAAAACACAGAAGTCCCAGTTGTGGTGGTGTAAGAAATACTGGTAAGACTTTATTTGAAGAGGAGCATAAGTTTGAAAATGTCAATGTCAACTTTCCATTAAAATGACTCAATTAGTGGACGGGTAGCTCAGCTGGTAGAGCATTCGCTGAGCGTACTGAGGCTATGAGTCCTCTGCAGCAGCCGTGGGTTCGACTCCCACATGTGAGCCTTTGCTGCACGTCATCACCCCCCCACTCTCTCCACTTTCCTGTCACATCTTCAGCTGATCAATAAAGCCATAACAAATGGCCCCAAAGAGACATAATTGATCGAACAGCACTTTAAGACAACTTTCATAAAGGTTCCTTCATAGTAATGAGCAGAGATTGTGATGATAAATCAATTAATCACCATTAAGTGATTAAAAATGTGTCATTTGATAATTAATCAATAGAAATTATGCCTCATTTCACATTTTTTTGTCAGGCAGAGATATTGGTTGAAAAAGGAAACCTTAAACTTCAACTTAAAATGAGAAAAAATAAAATAAGAAAAAATAAAAATTAATTATTAATATTATTATTAATTATTAATACTTAACCAATTAATAATTAATTATTATTATTAATTAATTAATCGCTGGTATTTTCAACTATCTGTTAAGGAAAATGCACAAAATTTGCAGCCCTGTTTGTGAGAAGTGTCATGACATGACATGATAGTCTTTCACGATCATCAAACCACTGATGCCACATGTGAAAATACTCCAATACAAGTAAAAGTCCTGCATTCAAAACCTTATCTAAGTAAAAGTATTCAAGTAATATCAACTAACTTATTGAAGTATGAAATATAAAAGTAGTGATTGTGCAGAAAAATCTTTACTCTTGTATCTGTTGTTTTGGATTAATTTCACTGCTGAATTAAAATGTATGTTGCATTTTACTGCTGTAGATGTTTATGGCCGTGTTAATTTTAACTACTTTATATACTGTCACTTAGTTTAATCTACAGCAATGCATCATGGTCTATAAGATCATTGCTGTCCTGTAAGAACCACGGATCTATTAAAGTAGAACCCGACCAATGTTACTGGTCCAATATCAGCCAATCACAGTTATATCTGTCTGTACATTATGTAGATTGCTCTTATTTTTTAGCCTCATAGCTAGTATTTTGTGTATATTTGATCCATTATCTTAATTTAGGTTTAATATATACATATGTTTTGCACTATTTTCTAATTTATAGTCATTTATAATTATTTAAAATACTGGTGAGTTTACTGTTTCAGTCATTTTGGACAATAAAGTTTATTGTTAAACTGGAAAATATCCTGCCACAAGTGTGGGATCAATGCAAAAATGTGTGTTAATTCTATTTTCTGTATAAAAATGTTTATTAATATCGATTATTTTAACCTCCTAATATTGGTATCAGCATCTGTCCGCTGAGCCCTTCTAAAGAGTCAAATTTTCACCAAATCCAAGATTTTTTTAAAGACTTTATTTAGTTTAAGAAGAAGAATTTTCCCCAACCCATAAATCACCAAAATGGAGATGCGTGGCTTTTGCAGGATAGGAAGGTTATCAAAAATTTATAATCCGAAAAGTAACTAGAGTAATAGAGTTAAAAAAATAGAGTAATAGAGTTAAAAAAAACCCTTCATATTCACCTCTGATGTATGTAGTAGAGTAAAAGTATATAGCTTAAAAATTGCAAATACTTGAGTACAAGTACCTCAGATTTGTACTTAAATACAATAGTTGAATTAATGGGGTTAATGTACTTAGTTACCTTCCAACACTGGAAACTATGAACTCGTTCACATGTGTTTAGGCTCATACGTGTGGGAAGCTTGAGAACACACGTACAGAACAAAGCAGCTAACTTCACTGAGACGTATACAGTCCCAGTCGGGATTGTTACAGTTACAAAGTGAAGTGATAAGCATCTGAAGAGACATGCTGTAGAGGACTATATTGAGCTTGTTAGTCAGTAGGGTCTGGGCAGGACTTCCTGCTGTTTATCTAGGCACGGCCCTCATCAGCCCGCAGTCAAAGCCAACTTCTGCCTGACTGTCTTGCTGACTAACTGCTCTAATACTGCAGAGTTAATGAGGCGACACCAAGAAGCCAGTCACAAATTGAACCGCGGGCAAAAAAACCCCACCAGCTTTGTTGTTTCTTCTTCTCCAAACTGCCCTGACCTCACGTCACCTGGAAACACCCCTCTGACAGCATGACTACATCTCAGCCACGTGGGAACTTTCTCCTCAGTCTCTGAATCAGACCCGACCTCTCAGCGGGGGAGCATCTCATCAACGCTGACCCTTTAAAACCCAACAGGAAGCTCACGATGCTCTGACAGCTTTCAGCACCTTGTTGCATAAACCACCTCATGTTTCAAAATCAAGTTTGTCTCTTAAGCAAAATATTTCCTTAAGAGGTTCACTGACGAGTGTTGCATAAAGCCTCTTAGTTCATCTCCCCGCAGAAGCGTTTAGACTGAGGCTTTCACGGCAGTTGAGGTCATAATACAGCGCATGTATGCTCCAGTTACCATGGTTACGCTTCACTCACATCTTTAATGTTATTAAATGCATCATTTTTTCTCCCATGACTGTTCCGCCTCGTCCCGTCCTGCTAAGCTGTGATTGGTTAGTACTTGTTGCCTCAATGGTCACTGCCAGAAAAGCTTCCTAACATTGTTAAAAGTAGGACTGAACGGTTTTGAAAAAAATTTGACTGACATTGCAATTATAATAAGATTTGTAATAATAGAAAAACAATGAAAATCATTTATTATGAGCATCCGTACTAAACAAAAATGTTTTCTCAAGACCGTAGAGTACGATGTGTCGGCCAGGACATCTCAGAAGCACGGCAATATTTAATTAAAAGTTGTATTTTGAGTTACGTTTTGCCTTTATCAAGTATTGAGCCTCTTGCGATGTGAAAACTGTGGCAAGGAAATATTGATTAGCTTCATTGTTCAGCGCTAATGAAATGGTGCCACTGAAAACTCAAAGTTTTAAATGAAATTTTTAACACTAGATCTAAAAACGGTGACATTTAGCTGGGATTTGAACCCCGGTCTCCTGGCAACGAGCACTAGCCAATCACGGCACAGAAGGGTAAGACGAGGCAGAACAGATGAGTGTTGTTCTCTTCAAAGAATATGGAAGAAAAAGCACATAATCTGGGGATAATGCACAGTGAGCAGGTCATTATTGTGAAATAAACCCCAACAGGATGATGCAGGACTAATGTAAATCAATTTACTTTAAAAAAAAAAATAATTATTTAATGGTTTTATTGCTTCTCCAGAGTTTATGATCAGAAGTGCTTCCATAGCAACGGTCAGATCTTCATAACAACAGGCATTTAACAAAGCCGTGTAATAAGTCAGGGATAATGTACAGTGAGCAGGTTGTTATTGTTAAATAAATCCCGATAGGATGATGCAGAACCCTGATGCAAAACTGATGTTAATATATGTTAATATATTATCGTAATTAGCTACAAAGTTGCTAATGCTAACGTGAAATCTGTGCTCTCTTAACTCTCGCTCAGTGTCCAGTTACACAGATTATTTCACTGTCAAGAGACTGTACTGAGTTCCTTACAATTTTCAAAGGAAAATGGTCACTAAGGATCTTCCGGCAACATATAAAGGAAAACTTAACAAGCTGAGGGCAAACATCTAGATATCAAATGGTTCTACCTGACAACATTCTAAGGAAATCCTTATGGTGACTTTATGCGTCACATTTTTGCCTTTGGCATCCTTAAAACTCCGTCTCAGTGGTCTTATGCAACCAGACACAAGGTCTTTTAGCTCACCACCTCAAACAGCCACGTTTGCCAATCAACAACCAGAGGATGGTGTGTGTGTGTGTGTGTGTGTGTGTGTGCCCGTGGGTCTGGCCCATTTAATACAGCGGTCAGCTTTCTGCCCTTTTATGGAGGCAAATGACTGAGGCCCGGCTTGTTATTTCCTATGGCTGTGAAATCGACAGGAAAATAGTTTTGCTTTTTTTTTCCCTCTCCTTTTTTCCCCCGTTGTTTCTATTTTTTTCCCTGCGTCCCGTTGTTCGAGTGTGACGAGTTCCCACATTGATGTATTCAAGGGTTTAGATGTAACTGATGCCTGTTGACATTTGAAACAGTGTGGGAGGTGGCCAAGTATTGTCCAACCTTGATAAGAGACTTCCTTTATCTGTATTTACACAGAATAAAAACAGACGCAGTACCAAAATGGACACACTGAGAACTGCTCTATTTACAGACGTTGTTCTGAAAAACAAGAACCGGAGTGAATATTTAAAGGGATAGTTGAGGTGTGGTAGTATGAGTTACTTATTCATATTCAGTGTTTTACCTACAGTAGATGGAGGTTGATATGCCCCCAGTTTGGAAAAGCAGCAGCAGTAGAGGTGTAGGACAGGCAAACACTTAGATTATTGATTATTAAATTTATCACCAAATGTTTTGATAATTGATTAAATGGTTTGAGTGTTTTTTTTAAAGAAAAAAAAAGTCCAAATTCTCTGTTGATGACAGATTAATCGACAATCATTAGTTGCAGCAAGTATTTAGCCATCTAAAGAAATTGAATCAATTTAAATGTACGCTATATTTAGAATATTTTCACTTCTATACCTTGCCATCAGACTGCTTCCTCTGATGAGAAACCGTGGTTACATAAGCAAAATATTGCTCTCCCCAAAGTAACCAAACTCCATTGAAAAAACAGTAATTTTACCTGACAGAACACTGACGTTGCCGGTCTACCGCCGCCTCCTTCAGTTAGTTGGTTTGTGTTATTGTGACACTACGGTGAATCCAAACTAACCTTTTAAAACACAGAAGTGACACAATAACACAAACAAACTATCTGATCCAGGCAGCAGTAGACCAGAAACTCCGGTATTCTGTGAGATAAAATTACAGATTATTTTCCAATGGAGTTTGGTTGGTTTGGAGAGGGCGATATTTAGCTTATATAACAGTGGCTTCCTGTCAGAAAAGGCCGTCTCAGGGGAAGGTAAAACAGTGAAAATCTTCTAAATATAGCTCACACTTAAACTGATATTCTTTTTTTTTCTGGGTGGACCTTCTTAAGTGGCTAAAATACATTTTCACCACGTCTACAGCAGGACAGATAAGATAATTGCCTCATAGATAAGTGCCTCATACAACCCCAGTTCAAACAATACAAACTATCCTTTTAACTCTGAGGTTTTGAGCAAAATGTTTACGCTTATTTTCACCTCCTCTTCACCTTTGCACACTGTGATAAAAACCATCCCCAGCTCCTACAGTCTGACCTCACCAGCAGCTCTGGTGACCTTTGCTTCTCCTACGACAAGAAAGCAACCCAAACATGGTCGTCTTCCTGTAACATTGAATGCAAATGTGCTGCACAGACACACACACACACACACACAAGAGTCACATTCATCAGCTCGTCTCACTCAAGTTAACGATAACACAGGCAAATGAGTCAGAGAGGGAGCACAGTGATGATGAAATGCTTTTGAGAAAAGACGGAGCTTCTGTTCAATGTGCGTCGTCCCACTCTGGACTCACAGACGCACGTGTGTGAAAACAGAAAAAGACAGATCAATCCTCAGAAAAGTGAAGAGCCACAGAGAGAGAGAGAGACAGACAGGTCAGATAGAGACATATAGGACAGGATGTGAGTGGGGGGAAAAGATGATCACACTCTGACATCAGCAGTCTGGTGGAGTCATGTGGTGCTCAGAGGCCTGAGTCACATGCAGACATCTGCAACCACGATGGCTCTGGGATCCCAGTCAGCCATGACCACACATCACAATAATACATCTACACAGCATCTGGGTATTACACCGACTTGAGACATGAAATATATTTTTGTTTCTTTTAGGTGAGGTCATGCACAATGATTGACTGATTGCCTCTCAAGTTAGGCAACTGGGGTCATATCACCGAAACTTCCTAACTTTCAGATCCTGTCTTAACTGTTTGGTAACCATAGTAACTGTGGTTAGGACCTGATTTAGGAAAAAAAACACATTGCAGATGAACAGCTCCTATGTCATTGTTCCTGTCTGTATTACACAAGAATCCTGACTTCTCAAAATCTTAAATGAACTCTCCTGACTTTAAGATACACTGTCCTAATGTTCACTTTTCCTCCTGTGGTAGTAGCTAACTTACAAACTAGCTCCTAACAGCTGCTGATGGTAGTGGCAGCCAACTTATCTGCATGGCTTTTATTGCTTTGTGGATGCCAGATACAGCTCCTGGGTTAGCATTGTACATGTCCAAAATGGACACCAAAACCTCTAATTCACCTGTCTTTTAAGTTAATGGTGCATGCATTTACCTTGGAGAAAAGTCAGAGAGAAAAAAAGAAAAACTTATGGTACGATGTCCGGGGGTGTTCCAGTTGAAATTTCCAACTGGAAACTCCGAAATTCTGACATCCCAGTTCAAACGGAGCGCACGATAAGCCCCCATCTTTATTTTTCCTCCATTTTTCTAAGTTTCAGTATGTTTGAAGGATTAAAAAAAACACAATGGTTACAAATTTGTTCAGCTCTGTGAGATGAGAAGAATAGAGTTGGTTGCTAGGTAACAGACATAAAAGCTGTTGGATGTTGGATGTTGGATTGAGCAGTTAGGATTTTCTAACCTGAGATAAGATGGGAGGGTCTTATCTTACTTCATCCTGTCTTATCTCAGGTTAGGAAATCCTTTATACTCGATCTAACATCGCTTTATCAACTTTTATGTCTGTTACCTAGCAACCAACGGTACCTTTCTCATCTCACAGAGCTAAACAACTTTGTAACTGGTAGTTTTTCTCATTAAAACTTATTTAAACATCCAAAAATACAGCACAAACAAAAACAGGCACTTAACTTTAAGACAGATGCAGCAGAAGCATTGGTAACATCCAAAGATCTTTTTTGAAATTTACAAAAAATATTAACTCTGGAGATAAAAGAAAGTGGGCTAAAATATCAGTCCCACTCCTAAATCCTAAAATATCCTAATATTAAGAGAGTTTATTTAAGATTTTTGTTGTCATTTAATGTCACAAATGACGAAGAAAAGCAGCAAATAATCACATTTAAGAAGCCGCAACCAGGCAATGTTTGATATTTTTGCTTGAAACAAGCAGCAACTCACTTGTAACTCAGGTGCATCAAGTCTAAAATAAATTCCCCTTATTATTCCTTGCTTGATTTCAGTATTTTGCAGGCACAAGCACAAATCTGAGCCCTCATCCAGCAGCTTACTGCCTGAACTAGACCAAATATTGAACTTCCAACAGCTGCACATTTTTTGCCCCTGACAGCTTGTTTAAGCAGGAAACAGACCTCCAGTTACACTTACAGTGACTACAGCTTAAGTAACTACATTCATTAGAATTGTTTAAATGCACGTATATATGTATAAATGCCCCTTCTTACTGTAGCCCTGACAATTTTCAACTGGATGAGCTCATCCAAAGTCTGGATGTAACTGTAGCCAGGCGCTGTTTGCATGAAGCGTTTGCATAATGTTCACCTGGATATTGGATACGCATAAAAAAGCAAATCACAAAGGGAGAGACCAGAACTCTGTCACAGTAGTCAGGGTAACTTTCTATAGATGATAACTGGAACATCTATTTTCTACATCCACATCTCCACAGCAGCTGTGGTATGTTATGTTGTGTATGTTGCGTGTGTCTCTTACGTGAGCCTTCTCCCTGCGGGCCTCCAGCAGTTTATCGTGGTAGTGCTGAGCCACAGACGGGTCCACGTCTGTGAGCTTGGCGGAGGGGTTCTGCAGCATGGCCAGGGTCTTCATGGGATCCCCTTCGTCCAGGGCCTCGTTGATCAGTCCGATGGCGGCGATACCTGCAAATACACGGCAGATGGACAGATTAAAACTCTGAGCCTATGATAACGATATAATATCAAACCCTGGGCAGCTCACATGCTCGCCCACAAGCTATTGGCCTATTAGCTTATCTGGTAACACTTAACTGTCCTATTTCCCAGAGGCAGGCAGGACATAACGTTAGGAGGACTTTGATTTGAACGTTGAAAAGTTCCTGATGAACCATGCTGGTGCTAGCTAGCTAAGAGTCTTAGTTCTGTGCCACAAGAATTTAAAAACTGATTGTTGGGTGGATGTCATGATATGATTGGTCGAAATCAAATCAGTAGATCAGAACCCTGGTCTTTTTTGTTTGACTTAACATTTGGACTCAGAGAAGATCTAACTTGGACAGAAACGTTGTCTATTTAAACATGTTTGTGGTTTTGAGTCAGTGTGTAGATTTGCTTCTTACGTTCGTGCTCCTCCTGCACAGTCAGGTTGACTTGGTCGATGCAGGCTTGAATGTCGTTCCAGGTCAGATAGTCGCAGCCCTCCTCTCTGGCTGCTGCCTTCAGACGCATCAGTTCATCCATGTACCTGAGGAACACGCAGGTATCACGTCAACAACCTGCCTCAATCCATTCAAGAAACACAGAAAAACCTCACACATCACTGCAGGACTCCTGGCGTGTGTTCTCACCTCTGTGCATATTCATCCTCCACGTTACTGAGTCCAGTGACGGAGCTGGACAGTTGTTTCCAGAGGGCGGCTCGGTCTCCAACATCCATCGCCTCGTTCATCAGCACCACCGATGACAGCATCTCCACGGCAACGAGCAGCTCGGGGTGGGACAGCGAACCCTGCAGGACACAGGCCACAAATTCACCTCATATGTCAAACTGCCAGACTACCAGGGGCAAAACAATATGTTGATGTGTCTTCATTTGTTGTTCGATAGTCGGATCAGAAGAAAAATGACCAGGGTGGAACATGAAACAGAGCCTAAAGTCTCGATTTTCAAACTGTGGTCTGTGTACCCCTGGTGTTATGCAAGCTCCTGCTAGTGGTGTGCAGAGTAATGCAAGAAATATTTTTTAAAGAATGAAATAAATTAGTTTTAAATCATATTACTATCAAATTACTACAAATTTTCAAATTAAATTGCACAAAATATGAGCTCACTGACATAGAATTTAAGGTAAGTTTTGTCTTTCATGTATTTTTGTTTCTGTATCAGCCTGCCACGCAGTCATGATGATGCATATAATGCGTGCATGTGTCAGCCATAGTTACCGGTAGTTACTAGCTAAACTGATGCTAAGATAGTTAGCAGAGATAAAATGAAGAGGCTGAAAATGAAATGTTCAAAAACACTGCAATTGTGGTTCCAAATAGGAAGCAGCCATGTTCAAAATGCAGCGAATAAAATTTTTTTTTAAAAAAGTGCTAGTGTCTACTTAAGAAGCGCCAGTGAAGCGTCCACAGCACCTGCTGGAACAAAACGGTACAAAACAGTAAAGCTGTACTTGAAGAGCTCGGTGTTTTCTGAAGTGGTACGCAGTGTAAAAAGTTTGAGTAACACTGGTCTAAAGCAGCTGGCGTGTGGGTGACGAAGCCGTGAGAGATGACAGATAAAGTTCGTCTGGTTTTACAAGTGGTTGGAAATGTTATCTACTGTATGCTTTATAAGTTGAGCGTGTAGGAAGTTTTAATAACTAACAGCGATTAACAGTTTAACAGCTTATTTTGTCAAACCAACAATCCAGATCTTGTCTGGGTCCAGATCCTGGAATCTACCCACTTGACTTGACTGATTCGTCTGGCATCGTGACATAATACAGCGTTTTCTCAGTTGAAGAATGATTGGTCCACATAGTGCCGTGGGGGGGACTAATGATTCTTCAATCAGCACCCCAGGCGGGACAAATGCTGTTCTCAAGCTGTGCACCAGAGCCAAGGAGGAATAATAACAACAATGGCGACCAGATAGACGCAGCTATCAAGGCTGTTCTCGATGGCATGTCTTCTCAATGTCGCCTGACATCGTAGTTTGTTTCTACGCTCCACTCTCTGGCAAAACCAGTGAGTTGGCATGGCAACACATCAGTGCCGACTTAAAATAAGATCCGGGTCGATATGTTCATCTCTACTGATTGATTAGGGCAGCAGTTCCCAAACGTTTTAGGCCAGGCACCCCCAATCAACTACACCTTCAGAAATTAAAGCCAACATAGCCCATTTATAGCCGTTGCAACGGTGAAGGCAGCACATTCAGATGCTCTTTAAGATGTAGCAACAATTTGAATTAAATTTGAATAAAGCTACACACGATCTCCACATAAAGAACAAAGAGAATGACTCATGCACAGGCTCATAAACAGATACAGTAGGATCTCCTTCTGATTACAGACAGAGAGAGGAAGACATGAGTAGACCCAGCGACCTAGTGGCAATAATATGAATACTAAAATTACAACATTACATCACCAAGGCAGCTGGTGCACCTCAGTTTGAGAAACCCTGGTCAATCAAATGTCATAAAAATAATAAATTCAATACAATTCATAGAGCCCTGGGTTGTGTGTTTTTTGACCCAACTCTTGCCTGGGTCCAGACCTTTGGGATCCCACTCCCACACACTCCACGAGTTGACGGATTCGTCTGGCATCATGACATGAAACAGCGGTTTCACAGTTGAAAAATGATTAGTCCAATAAGCACCACGGGCAGGACCAACGCCGTCGAGCCAAGAAGGAGCGATAACAACAATTTCAACCACTGTAGACAAGACAGACGCTGCTATTGAGGCTATTCTAGACAGTATGTCTTTTTTCTTTTCACTTTGCTCCGTTCCTCTTAAAACCCCAACAAAACCAGTATGTTGACATGGCTAGACATCAGTGTTGACTTAAAATGAGATCCAGGCGTATACGTTGGTCTCTAGTAATTGATTTGAGACAATCAAACCCCCCCACTCCCACAGAAATTGATTAGAGACTGAACTAATGTCAGTGTAACGAGCTGACAATTCGGTTTGATGTCAGGCAAACCCAAACCCCAAAGATATTTAATTTACAACAAAATAATTCTGTCAAAAAGCTGCAAATCCTTACATTTAAAAAAAAACTGAAAACAATCAAATGTTTGTGCTTGAAAAAGAACAAGTGACTGAAAATTAGGATGGTTCTGTTGGTCAGCACTGCGATGAAAACATGAGAAAGTAAAAATCTGGTGCACTGAATATGGATTATCATTTAGAAAATAAGGGAAGAAGTTGGTGAGAGTATTTTTATTTCATTGTGTCTCAGAGTCTTATCAGGTCAACATAAAATAAACTCTGTTATCACACCTGCACAAACGTCACTGTGGCGCTGACCTCAAAAGCCACATGATCGCGTGCATTTTGACCAAGAATGATGCCAAAGCGCAGGTGTGGTTTCTACATAATGTATTTCTGTGTGCCTCACTGAGCGTGAGTGTGTTTCTCACGGGTACCTCAGGGCTCTGCTGCTGCAGGCTGAGCAGCTCTCTCTGGTACAGGTCTGCGGCACTCGGGTAGACTTCGGGCAGCTGAGCGTCCGGGTTCATCAGCTCCTCCACCGTCTTCTCTGGAACACCCGCCCTGACGGCAGCGTTGATCCGTTCCACCGCCTTCAACACTACACACAAAGATGGAAAATTAACAGTCAGGGGTGAAATATAAGATACTGAGACACTAACTATGTTTACATGCACAAGATATTCTAGTTTTATTCAGAAAAAGACAATATTCCTACTGAGCTGTTTACATGACTAATGAAAATGAATACATTACATGCAGCCATGCAGGCTCCAGTTAAAGTAATGACATATGTCCCATGGCTTTTAATTAAATAAAGCACGTTGCTTCTTCCTACTCATTTTCGGACATGTAATGACAATTTATGTTGCTCATTGATGGTCTGTACATTATTTATTGTATTTTGCATGTTTCATTTAATACATTTTTTC
>JAJHUR010076748.1:0-10804 GCA_027495735.1 Lutjanus campechanus | reverse complement strand
AAGTGAGCTGAAGTGAAAACACTGCAGACTCGCATGACATGTAACATCCTGCACAAGCTCAGCCAAGCTACCATTAACAGTAACTGAAGTTTGTTTCTGCACCCAAAAATGGCAGTCGGCAAAATGCTGTCGTATTGACAACAAGCAGAAACATCAAGAACACCAACACTTCGTACCCTTTGTTATAAGAGTAGTGTGTGTTCATAGTGAGTGAGTAGTTGAGCAAGACAGTGGCAATGAATACGAGCTGAACAGAGGAAAAGGTGAGCAATGAAGTTGTCAGTCTGTACGGTGAAGAAAGGCTGCAGCTTCTCAACCAAAACACCCGTGTGTGTTGTTTCCCAGCTGCTGGACTAGTGTGACTATGACGATCATGTTGAGGGGTAAACAAAGTAGAGGTACCAAACGCAAGTAGAGTCGATTCATACCATGCAGTGGAAAAATGACATAACTCAGGTACACAGATGATTAATCAAGATCACAGCTTCGGAGGTACAACCAAAAGATAACTTCCAGGAGTCGCACCGACTGCTGTAACGTGAGACCGAAGGCACTTCAGCCGAGCCGAGCCTGGACTCCACCTTCTTTTCTCGAGTTTGTGGTTTGTGAGTCGTAAACGCGATTTCTACCACCAGCCAGCTGTCATTCCGCTTCACAAGCAGGCATCTGATCTCTGAGCGCTTGCGGAGTTCGAGCCCTTGAAACTGGGGCTGGGCAGGGACCAGGCTGGAGTCCCGTGGCGCCGGGTGAAAGACGCCATCCTCACGGAGAAGAGCTACATGAGTGTCCGTCAGGAGGAACTGAAAAATGGCGCTCTGATGCACACGGGTGGAGTTCATGACCTTGACGCTGGTGTACAGCAGAGGACAAACGTTTGCCAGAGAGGGTTTGCCGGGACCTTCCATGTTCCCGTGGACGATGTAGAGCAGGTCTGCGAGGACTCGCTTAAACCTGGAGGTGATGTGAAGTCCGTTGTCCAGGAAGATGTCAGGAACACGCGAGGCCCAATCCAAAGAGAGTTCCATGAGGTCACCAGAGAGTAATGGATGATCTCCAACCCCTTCAGAGAACTTTTCAGGAGAATGGGCCTTCAGTAAAGTCTTGCAGAACTCCTGGGTAAGTTCTTTGTTATGGGTAAAGACAGCCAAGACGGTATCTTCGGTACAGCCAATCAGGCGGACGTGTTGCCCTGCCAAGCTAATCTGGACCTTCTTGAGATCTATGAGCTTAAAATGGTGAAAAATAGCAAGAGTTTCATTTGAACTCGTTTCACTTGACAGCACTATTATGTCCTTTTCTGACAAAAGCAAGCACCCAGGCTTTGGGATCGGCTGCTTACGGTTGGCAGCTTTGAGCCAGAAGATACTCAAAAGCTTGCTGACTTTAATTTGAGGAACAAGAGATTCCAACGTCTCTAACATCTCCTGGGATGAAAGTGACTGCAGCTGAGACAAAGCTGGTGGCAGCTGGACCAGCTTCTGATAAAACACTCGAGGACACGTGTTTTTGAGAGACGACACAGAGCCTTCGGGCCATCCTGAGACGCCCGGGATCAGAGGCATGCTGCCTTTCTGAGGAAGACTAAGGGCGCAATCCATCGACAGCCTGACTTTGTTTTCTGCGGGGTCACATGGCTCTGGCTCCGGTTTAACCTGCGCTCGATTAACAAGTGGCAGATCTTTGGACATCATGGTCACATACTGAGAGAGCACAACCTTCATTTCATCGACTCGTACATTTCGAATGACGTCCCGTGTGTCCTGCAGCTTTTGACCAGCGTCTTTGTACACGTCGGACAGCTTTCCAGTAAAATATCCCAAATTGTAGCTACTGTTGGATGCTACTTTCTCAGCTCCTGTGTCTGTCTCTTGTTTTATTTGGTCATTGACAGATTCATTGGACTTCTGTTTGGGACTGATGTAGCCAATAATGGAGTTCAGCAACTTTGATGTTTGATCTTTGAAAAGTTTATCTTCTATTATCCCTGCTGCTGGTTGGTGTTGGATTTTTTCCTTCAAGTATGAATAAAAGCGTCCAGTTAAGAGCAGCTCCTTCACTCCACCTTCAATCTTTTTGTCATCAGGAACACAGGAGGCAGAATCGCTTCTGCTTTTCTCGGTCATGGTCTTGTTTTCATCAAATCTGTTAGACGTGGTGTTTGCCGAGGGGACACAAAACTTGTCACAAACAGCTCGGTCCACTTCTCCTTGAGGGACATCCACTCGTCTTTGCCGACATTTGCTTTTGTCACCATCTTTGTGAGGCACTTCCTCCTTTTCAAACGAGACTTCAGCTGTGGGTTCTTGTTTTTCTTCTCCCTGAAGCTTTAAGAGGCTGGTCTGTGGTTCTTCTGACATATTTTCCAGGGTGTGAAGAGGAAAGTTTGCCTCAAGCTCCAGGGCAGGCAGGGAGCTAGACCGCAACCTGCAGGCTCTCTGTGTGCACAAGGGGGAGGGGAGTCCATGACTACATCGTCAATAAGGATGCGAAGGCTCTTTGAATTATTACTGAAGTCCTTATTCCACCCCAAATGAGAATTACAGGTCCTCCATCACCAGGTGCACAGGTGAAATGTCAGTGATTCAAAATTAACAGTGTGTTAACATGTTTGGCATGCAAATTAGGATGAAAAGTAGACAAATAAATACTTTCAGTATCTTCTTGAAAACTTTAAATCCCAATCAAACGTGGGCAAAGTAGCATCTGCAGATAATTCCAGTGACTATTCCCCTCTCTGTGATTACACGAATGGTCTTTACAGATTTCCTAAATTTAGTTTCTGGCTCAAACGCCACCAGACAGAAAAAAGGGCATCTGCAGATACTGTTTTACCCATGTTTACTTCCACATTGTTTGAAATGAGAGACTGAGAGTTCAAATATGATATTTGTGAACATTTCAAGCTCTTTCATTGTCTGCTAGTCTACTTTCCAAGCATCAGTCTGCCACCATCCTAAAGAAGAGGATGAGCTTCCTTTCCTCGTCTTTTCCAAAAAATAAGTAACAGAACCAAAGTATGTAACACTCAGATGTTCCAGTAACATTTTCAACTCCTGATACAGAGTACACTTAAAATAATAGTACAAACATAACTGTATGGCCTGGCTCAGGTAAAAAAACAAAAAAATAAAATATTGGTATATGTGGTTTGGGATTGGTACATAGACTTGGTGTGCGGTATCAGAGGCATTTCGGCCACTGGTATCATGACAAATCAAGTGACTGATATCGGTGATTGATTATAGAACAAAATACATCTGTCCATGCATTCCTGTTTGGAAACCTTTTAGATTTGAAACAGAAACACATTCACAGTCTCCCAAAAAATAAAATTACATGTGGAATCAAGATATTTGTTGGGTAATTTTTTTTTTTACCATGCATACGATCAACAACAGGCACATTTCGACAAAATGCAATAATACAGAACCCCTGTCATTGTAATTTAAAGACTGATTGATGAATTGTAATAATCCCAAAATAAAACAAACAGAACACAAAGATCCTGGTCTTACCTCATATTTGAGCCTCCTTGGATTCATGTTTTGCAGCTTTTCATCATCCTGAAAACAATAAAACTCAACATCAACTCTCAGCATCATCAATTATTAAATATAAACTCAATATTCTTAATCTGCAAAAATCAGCATTTTTAAATTAATAATCCCCCCAAATTATAATAAATCATTATTAAATTCTGCTTCATGATTACGGGAAAAGGGGACAAACTGAACAAAACCAGGTGGAGAAGAACCCGATTAAAAGAACTGCAAACCAAACCGACTGAAAGAAATTTGACTCAGTTGATCCATAACGGGATTCGGGAGAATCATGCAGATTACAGAGCAGGGAAAGTCTCACTGGGACGTACAGAGCAGATGGATCCTGGTCTTACCTCGTCTGTTAATCTAACAGAGCTACAGTCGCTAACTTCCTCCTCCTCCTGCAGGGTTAAAGAGCTGAATATCAGTTCTACACAGAGAAAGACGCTTCAACTCGCAATCGGTCACTGCACCTGATGGATTTCTTAATTCACTTCTTAACCTTTAGAGTTAAAATATGAATTTTAAAGTGGAAATAAAAGCCCCAGATGATGAATGTTTGAGACTAGAAAAACCTACCAGCTGCAGTCAGAACTGATCAGAGGATCAATAAGTTGCTGTAAATGTTTTATTAGCAGCCAGATCCTTTATTTTACCTAAACTAACAAGAGAAGCAGGTGTTTCTTTGTTCAAACAGACCACACAGAGTGGGAGTGCACCACAATTTTCATTTTCACTGAAAAAAAAAAAATAAATAAAATTTAGATGACATGGCAACTGTTGGGGAAACTTGATTTGTAGGTCAAAACATCTCTGAAGCTCTACAGTATTTCATTAAAATGGTATTTTGTCACATTTTTCCTTTATTAATAAAGCACAGCTTCTGCGATTTGGATATTTCACTCATCTATATTGTGATTTTGATTATATTGATTAACTGTGCAGCCCTTGTCAGCGCTGACTATTTATTTGAGAACTTATAGAATATTTGACAGATTAGTTGATCATGAGCAATATCTCCATAATTATTGTTTTCGAGCAACATCCTCCCACCTAATGGAACTTAAGATTAGGGCAGGTAAGGATTGACATGACTGATTAATCTGCCAATTTATCAATTAATGTTTTGCTCTGTAAGATGTCAGAAAACAGTGAAATATCCATCATAACTCCCTGAAGTCCAAGCTGACGTCTTCTGATGTTTTCTTTGTATCTTACCAACAGTAAAAACCATCAAATCACAGCAAATTCTCTCAATGGAGAAGCTGGAACCATAAAATGGTCTTTCGATTGAAAAATGATTTTTAACAGTTAATTGATTATCAACAAAGCAGGCGATCAATGTTCAGTCAGAGTAAAGTACTAAAAAAGTGAAGGTTGAGTTAAAATAAAACCCTGCAGGTTAAATAAAGTAAGATAATGAAGCGTGTGGGTGAGTTCTTACCCTGAGAGATTCACAGGACAGAGACAGATCCATGCTGCTGCTGCTGCCGTTGAGCAGATTCATCTTACGTAACCTTCGCTGGACTTCCTCTTCAATGTACGCATTTATCCTGGTGAATAATAAAGAATTGATAACAACAACAACGTAAACACATGAATGAGAAACCAAACGGTTGATGTAAAGATCCCCCCTCTATCCCAGCAGCAGCAGCAGAAACAGATTTGAGACAGCAGCAGGTGTACGTACCTGTCGTCCGACAGCGGCAGCAGCGTGTTCAGACTCTGGATGTGGCTGACCGGGGAGCTGTTGTGACTCGTCTTCTCATCGTTGCTGATGGAGTGAGTCCTGTTGTTTTCTTCTCCTTCGTTGATCCTCTGTCTCAGCTTCTGGATCTCCCGCTCCACCCTGGAGAGGAAAATCAAGACCGTGAGCTCCATTTTCATGGCAGTGCTACAAAATAAAATCCTTCTACACATCTCTTTGGCATTTTCAAAGGTGCACACAGGTGTTGAGAAGTGTTATTATGATGTTCTGACCTCTGCTGGTCCAGGTCAGCCCCCGTCCTCGGGTTCCTGATGACCGAGCTCTTGTATCTCTGCTCCTCAGCGTCGGGCTCCAGGGAGACGCTGCGCCTCAGGGCCGAGTGCCTCCGCTCCAGCCGGGCCACCGCCTGCTCCATCGCCTCCCTCTGCTGCTTCTCCTTGGACTCCAGGATCTCCTTCTCCTTCCTCCTCACCTTCTCCTCCTGCCGCGCCACGTTGGCCGTGAACTCGTAGGTCTCCTGGAGCTGCTGGAGCTGCTGAGCGCTGTGCCAGTGGAGGTTCAGTTTCTCCTCTTTGTCCTCCAGCTCCTTCTCCACCTGGTACAACGTGTTGTCGAGCCCCGGCGGGCTGTCGCAGTTCCCGTTGCTGCCGCCGCCGCTGCGCTCCAGCATCTCCATGGCTCTCTGCTTCTCCTCGGCCAGCGCGGGGAGGAGGCCGTCGGCCACGCTGGCCAGCTGACGCTCCTTGAACTGCAGTCTGTGCTCCGCCTGTTTGACCAGCTGCTCCTCCTGGCAGACAGCTGTAGCCTCCTGCGCCCCCTTCTCCTGCTCCTCCTTCAGCTGCTGTTGTCGTTCTTTGAGGCTGCGGCCGAGGAGCAGCAGCGTATTGCGCTCCGCAGCGACCTCTTTCTCCAGGCGCTCCCTCTGCTGATGGAGCTCCTCCTCCAGCTGGCCCAGCTCCTTCACCTGAGCCTCCTTGAAGTTGGTGTATCGTGCCTGGGCAGAACTCGCCTCCTCGCTGGCATCCACCACATCTGTCCGCTCTCCAGCCTCTTTGGCGCGGAGGAGTGCCTCTCTGATGTCAGCCAGAGCTCGACGTTCCTCCTCCAGACGGCGGGTGTCCTCCCTGGTCAGCAGGATGGTGGCCGCCTCGTGTTTCTCCCTCAGCTGCTCCTCCAGCCTCCCCACCAGACTCACCTGCTCCCGCTCCTGCTCCTCCAGCCGCCGCCGCTCAGTCTCCAGACGAACCTTCTGCTCCTCGCGCTCCCTCTTCAGCTTCTCCAGCTCACGGTAGATCTCAGTCTGCTCTGCAGCCTCCTGCTGCCGCCGCTGCTCCTCTTCCTGCTCCTCCTGCTGCTGGTTCCGCTGGTCTGCCCGTTCGATCTCTGTGCGTCTTTCCTCCTCGAAGCGCTCCTTCTCGGCCAGGAAGTCTCGCAGACGGCTCTCGATGTCCTGGCTGCGGCGGCGGAGGTTCTCTTCCTGACGGAGGATCCGCTGCTGCACCTCCTCAGATTCTTTACGCTGACTCTCCACCTCCTGCTGCAGGCGCTCCAGCTCTGCCTTCTCACTCTGGTGCTTCACCTCCATCTCCTTGATCAGCCTCCTACAACAACAACATGTGTTAAAGGTTACTATGAAACAGTAACCTATGCTTTAAAAAAGTTTGTTTGTTTGTTTGAAACTCCTCATTTCTTCCACAACCTCAACAAAGTCTGTCAGGGATTCGCAAATCTAATGTATTTCCTCAAATAAAAAACAGTGGTCAGGTGGATAATCTCCCGTTCATATGACGGACACTCCAACTACTCATAATACATGTTTCTATTGCTTTAATTTAATAAATTCAGCAATATAATCATGATATTTTCAGCACTTTGTTGTTCTGGATTTCTCATTTAAAGTGTTTTTGTCCAATTTCAGTCACTGCAGATGTACGTCTGTTAATGTCTCAGGCAAACTTATTTATTTTTCAGTACTGTAGAAGTGCCACAAGATGGCAGTAGCTACATTTCAAATGTGTATGAGAACCTGTCAGCTGTGTTTCCACCCAAAGTACCTGGAACTTTTAGTCCAAGGAACTAGAAGGTTCCACCAAAGTCTAAAGACATGCTGGAGTTGTCTTGTAAAGGAGAGATGTACTTCATTTTCTCAAAAGCCAGCAGATGTAGCACGTTTTGATTTTGTGTCTAAGTGACTGTGTTTACGAGATGAATGTGAAGTGTCTCATGAATGTTTACGATGTCATCACCCAGAGACCGACGGAGTGGCAATCAGCTGTAACAAGCGAGAGCGGCGCACGCTGCAGCATTAAACAACTTAAGAGACGTATGATGTTTTCAAATGAATGAATCAAGTAATTAATGCAGTTAACTTATTAAAATAAAAAGGGTGCAGAACATTTCACTGCCAGTTATATTTCATGTTTCATTTCAGGGGAACTGGAGCAAGTGACTGAAACTTGTGCCCCCTTTTCTATTAATTCCAGATAAGCTTCTAGATTCTGAAGCAAATTAGACCAAAAGACTCCCAGCCCTAAATGTGCATCATATTTACTTCTAAACTAAGCTCCTTCGTGATGATGGCTGAGTGTGAGCAGCTGCAGATGGATGCAGTGTGACTGGCTGGCATCCCCCTGGCTTAAAAAGCTTAAATTTTGATCCATCAAGATGCATCGATAATCGTTTTATAATCACATCTTCGCTCTCTGAATTAGAATCTAAAAGGTGCCAAGAGATTCCCACTCCTAATTAACAGTGTACGGCAGTTCATTTAACAGGGCACATGTGACCAGATCAAAAGGAAACTTTGTACTAAAATATGATGAATTATACTCATCAAACAGAATGAATTATAAATAAAGGCCTGTATCTAATACAAGCCTGGTTCAAATAAAGGCCTGGTGCCCCGGTCTGCTGCCAACTTCAACTATTTAGATACCAGTATCTGAATAGTTGAATAAAGATTAATCCAGTTGGATTAATCTTTATTCATATTTCAAGCTAAAATGTGAAACACTGGCTGGTTGCAGCTTCTTAAATTTAAAGAGGTTCTGCTTTTCTTTGTCATTTATGATAGTAAATGTAGAGCCTTTGGAGAAGGAAGTTGATCTTCAACAACAGGATTTCAGTGGAGTGCTAAACACAAAAAATAAGCGAGCATATTCCCAAAACAAAAATAATGTCACTTGAGATGAACCACCTGAAGATGCCACTTTGGGCTCTGGGACATTATTATTTTTTGACATTTTATAGACTGAATGATTAATCTTGATAACCTGCAGTTAATTTATGATGAAAATAATTGCTGGTTGCAGCCATTTTTATCACTTGAGTTACTAACTGAGGCAAGTTACACCTGATTTGACTAGAAAGAGTGCACGATCAGGTCTCTCAGTAGATAACGAGAATTAACTTTTACCTCTTCAGCTCCAGTTTCTCCAGCTCTTCTCGCTGCTGTCTCTCAAACTCCAGCCTGTAAACAGAAAAACCTTCTTCAGCTTCCTTTGCTCTTATCAAAGGAAGAGCACACAAACACATCCACATTCGACATCACAGCTACTGAGGTGCAGTAAGTGAAAGCAGCAGTCGACACACAAAATTATGCTTCAAATAAAATGCCAGGCGATGTGGAAAAAGCAGTGATGCACTCTCTACTGTCAGACGTCAAAATGGAGACTAAACCAACGAGGTGACATGCAAAACAATAAAAAACAGGCAATGAGAGTTCAGGTGAAGAGACCGGACACGTCAACACACATCTATGTGTCAAAAAACAGGACAGTTAGACAGGAAGTGGACGGCTGAGTCTACCTGAGGAAGACGGGGGCCTTCTCAGTGAAGAGACTGTCGACAGGACAGGGTTGATGTTAATTCCAGCAGGCTTTAACCATAAAGTGTGTACAGCACTTAATAATCTAACAAAACACACTGCTGCTGGACGGGGTCCATACAACAATCATTGGATTATTTCGCTAATATTTAGCTATAGTTAACTGGATTACATTGAGAAGAAGAGGCTCAATTTCTCTCCAACAAGAGAAAAAAATTGGCCCGATGGCACACAGCTGATAACAGCCACATTTCCATCCAAATGTGTCTCACATTTTCACTGAATTTCAAGTAAACCAGCAAAAGAAAATGCGAATGAATGCTTGTTCCCATCCTCTACCACTCTGTGATTATCAGAAGTTGGTTTATCAAGATAAGCAGCAGGTGGCGCCAATTCTCGAGTCAGAAAACCCATTAAAGGATAACTTCAGTGTTTTTCAACCTGGGCCCTATTTCCCCATGTGTATGTGTGTGTATGATTGACAGCTGCAACTCGTTTTAAAATTGGTGCGGTATTGGTGATGTGAGCTGGACTGTGGCGAAAAAAAGCACGTTTAATGTACAAACTTTTACGGACGAATTTGCCCCGATATCTGCCGTTATAACTCGTTTTGCAGCTGCTGGCTGCATCCGCGTCCCTCAGTACCGCACCAATTTTAAAACGAGATGCACCTATCAATCATACACACACATACACATGGGGAAATAGGGCCCAGGTTGAAAAATACCGAAGTTATCCTTTAAGCCACTGCAGAGGAAAAAGGTGCAAAAAGATGAGAATTAAGAGTGTCGGTCGGACCTCAAACGGTGAAACATAAAATAATAAAACAGGATGAAATCAGACGTTTCTTTTGGTTTCATGTATTAATTTGAGGAAGGTTCAGTCAGATCTGTGTGGAGCCGTCATCAATGTTCGTTACATCAGAGCTGAAAGTTTTTTCTAAATTTTCCACCAACCTTTTTTAATGCAAACCTCAGAATGTGCATAACTGATGAAAACGTGGTTTGTATGTCATGAGATGAAAACTCATCAGGTGTGTGAAATGAAAATGGTTCATCCTCTGAGGAGCAATAAACGTGCTCAGTAAATATCATGGAAACAAGTTCACTTTATTCTGTTTAAATGTTAAGAAAGATTTGGCCTGTTGGTGGCAGCAGAGGGACAAAACCTGTCACCATTCTTAAAATATAAGATAATCTAGACTTTTATTTTTTGTCAACAAATCCCATGAAAAGACCAAAACCAACAGCATGTTTGTCTTCGTCTCTCTAAACTTCCTGACTTCCTGTCTGTGGTTCTCAGCTCCAACTGGTTCCTACTGAAGACGTAAATCTTCAGAGCACCTCACAATCACGTTTCACTCTTAAGAAAAGGTTCTGTAAGTTTGTAAAACAGCTGCTCACTGGAGTTTTTAACAAACAAACAGGAGAAAATACTGTATTTTTTGTTTTTGGGGACTATTTTCAGAGGCGGACTAATCCATATTCGGTGCTCAAGTGAGTATCTGGGGCAGCAGGACCGTGTGGAGTGTGTGTGTTCATGGTAATGAAGGAACATGTCAGCCAGTGCAGCAGTGTGGCTCGTTTTCTGGACAACAATGGAGTTCTGCTGCAGAAACAGAAAATTCAGAGACCCAAATCCTCAATAACTTTCAAACCATGTAATTTAAATTTGTACATAAATGACAGAATGTATCTAAAATGTTTTAATCCAAATTCATTTTTGACA
>JAJHUR010076747.1:6695-23684 GCA_027495735.1 Lutjanus campechanus | reverse complement strand
AAACATCTGAAACTTAGTATTTTTCCACTGAAATATGAAACTATCTTCCAGTAATGGCTGCAATGACTGATCAGACATCAGGGCAGCCTTGTTTTAGGAGAAAATCCACAACACAAACATGTAAATGTTGGTTATTCTTTTGATCACATGGTCAGTTTTTGTGAATATAAACTGGATTTATTAGGCCATCAAATTAAAATGTAAACATAATATTCACCATGCAGGCCAAAGAGGTCAAACTGGATTTGTTGAGGTTTTACACTTCACATGACTGAAAGTCTTCTTGGCAGCACAGAAGTGTGTTTCTCTGTAACGGAGAATCAGACATTTGTTTCTAGATATTTCAGAAGGTTTGCTAATGTAGCTAAATTTACAGTATTTTTTTTTGTTGCCATATTCTCATTCAGGGCTCCTTAAGGTAAAAAGAGAACTAAATTATTAAATTATTTTAATAATCAATTAATGGTTCAAGTAAGTCTTATGCAAAATGGCAGTAAATGCTGTTTTCAGCTACTCAAATATGGAATTTCCTGCTTTTCTCTGTTTTATATCATATTAAAACAAGAAGACCACTTTGGATTCTGAGAATCTGAACATTTTTCACTATTTTCTGCTTTTATAGACTCTGCAGCTCTTGATTAAACATAACAGTTAACTTAAGTCTTTGTAGTTACTTTATAAATAAAATAAGTAAAACATGAGTAAAACTAACATTTGAAACATTTTTTATCCTGAGAACCAGGTGGCACGATGGATCCTGTCAGTGCTTACAGTAAATACATCTGTCTGCCCTCCCGTTCAGACAGATCTCCACCCGGCCTGGATCTCAGGCAGGGTGGAGAGACAGAGACGATGTGACCACTTCTTCTTTCAGCAGTGATTGCACTGTGTGTCCTGGGCCACACAGTGCAATTTTGCATGCCTTCTTGTGTATTCTGCTGTTTCTTTTATTGTAAAAAAAACAAAACAAAAACCTGATGCTGCTGTGAAGAGCAGACTGGAGATGCGCTCTGTGGTGGTTCTCTCTTACTCGGTCATGAATTCCTTTCTTCATCATCTGGGATGTGAAAACAGGTTTCTACACAGTCAGAAAAAGTAAAAGTGCATCCTGCTCATAAAATCCCAGCGCACCACAGAGTGTCTCCTCCCTCGGGCTGCTGACAGCAAAGGTAAAACATGAGGCTCATTGCAGGCTGATGGAGGAGTCCTCTGGCCTGTAGTGCTAGCTGGAGATATCAGCTCTGGAAATGTCTGTCCTCTCTCAAACATTATGAGACTAAATGACACTCATCCTGTGTTGCTCCAAGCACCAAAAAAATATATCTGAAAAATTCAAAACCAGCATCTCTTTCCAAAAGTCATGACCCGGTTACTCAAGATAATCCACCGACCTTGTTGTGAGCAGTTTCATGTAGGAACTACTTTCTTTCTGCAGTCCAATCGACCGAAACTACTTTAGAACAGAAATCTATTAGAAAGAAAGTAGTAGTGATTTGCAGCGTCTAATGCCAGCAGGTTTAACCCATCCTTCACACACATGATCTTGTGTTTTATGTTTTTGAAAGACGACAAAAAAAAGCCACCATCCAGACTCATAAGACACAGAGTATCATCCTTCTTAGAGCCTCATGTTTGACAGGCCTGTGGGGGACTAATGCTAATCTATGACTGGAGGGTATTTGGTCTGCAGCCCTTGGAAATTGAAAATAAACTGAAACAGACTTATTTGGTGATGCCAGGCTAAGTTTTCCGAACATACAACACCATGTTTCTTATATTTTATGTGAGGAAAAAAACCCAGTGACATTAAATCGTGAAAAAAGTTGTCAGTTTTAATGACACATCTCAGGGAAGAGCAGCCTGTGCACCAACTTTTAAAGTCAAAAACTCACAAAATTGTTCCTAAAACAATGCCCTTTATTGCTCTGTGGCTGTTAAAAACAAATACTTCCATATTAATATGAGTTCAGTCGTGCAGTCGTAACCTCAGAGTGTTTCTGATCACGTGCTGCTCTGCTATAAATGCTGCCACAGTCCAGGGCAGTGCATACTCCAGAGTCACCAGTCCTCCCAGGTTGTACGTATATCCTGAGTAGTCCCAGGGACAGGCCCCCAGCAGCCTCAGCCCGGCCCCCCAGCAGAACTCCCACAGGTAGATGAACAGGGTGTAGGACATAAGCCGCACCGGCAGCGGGCGATGCTGAGCCAGCAGCCGTGCTCTCAGGCTCTCCATGAGGTAGATCGCAGTGGCGTACATCGGCAGCGCCCACAGGCTGCTGTGACCTGCCAGCCGTCTGTCCTGCGTGCCGCACCAGTCCAACACGGCGGTGAAGACCACCTCGCAGAGGCAGCCATGCAGGGCGTACACGTAGAGACGAACTGCAGCAGAGAGGGGACGCCCGGAGACGCTCCCATGAGGCTCTGCTGCCGCCTCATCTTCAACACCAGATCCTGTCACAAAGAAACTCTGATTACTGAACGATTTTTAGTGTAATAATAAACTTCAGGACTATAAATCTGAAAGAAGAAAATTAGCCAAACATTAATAATTAACGTTACCTAATATCATAGTTAGTATAAGACGAAAATGGGGCGTGGGCCCCCCTGAGGGGTGTAGAGCCACTGCAAGGCGGGGCATGGATGACCAGAGGAGATATACCGAGTGAAACAGCTAAATGAATATGATTTATGTAGGGTAAATAAACAAACAAGAGCTTTAGTTACGCGATTTGACCACCGGAGGGCAGTGTATATTCATGATTACATTATTAAACGGTCTGATTAGGTGACTTTTGGATAGCATTTTTACCAGCTAGGCTATTCAAACAGTACAATATGTATTGTACAAAGGTGGTGGGTGGATAACTACACCATTTAACTGTCCGTGAAACGCGGAAATTAAATTCAAAAGACAGAAATCTGCTCGCCACATCCGCCATTCTTTGTCTTTTACTGCTGCCAAAATCAATCTGTGTATATTAACAGTAATGAGCGCACTGCCCTCGTGTGGACACATCGAGTAACTACACCAGTAGTATCAAGCTAGACACAATAGTATGGTATTACTTCCGGTTATACAATTCAAAATAAAAGTTGTATTAGCTGTAGTTACGCGATTTGACCACCGGAGGGCAGTGTATATTCATGATTACATTATTAAACGGTCTGATTAGGTGACTTTTGGATAGTATTTTTACCAGCTAGGCTATTCAAACAGTACAATATGTATTGTACAAAGGTGGTGGGTGGATAACTACACCATTTAACCGTCCGTGAAACTTGAAAATTAAATTCAAAAGACAGAAATCTGCTCGCCACATCCGCCATTCTTTGTCTTCTACTGCTGCCAAAATCAATCTGTGTATATTAACAGTAATGAGCGCACTGTCCTCGTGTGGACACATCGAGCAACTACACCACTAGTATGAAGCTAGACACAATAGTATGGTACTACTTCCGGTTATACAATTCAAAATAAAAGTTGTATTAGCTGTAGTTACGCGATTTGACCACCGGAGGACAGTGTATATTCATGATTACATTATTAAACGGTCTGATTAGGTGACTTTTGGATAGCATTTTTACCAGCTAGGCTATTCAAACAGTATACTATGTATTGTACAAAGGTGGTGGGGTGGATAACTACACCATTTAACTGTCCGTGAAATTTGCATCATACCTAAATTTCTATCTATTATGTGTGCTAGAGTCAAATTAACAATCTCCACTTAATTTAGCATCTGCTTGAAAGCAAAAAAGCAAATTATTTATTTTTTAATATAATTGCATATAAATTCAGGCGTCAAGGGGTTAAATTTAAATTTATACAGCTTTCTGCCATTTTCAAATCGCAGGAGGTGCAGTATTTGTTTACTGTAAAATTGGTCAAAAAAACTTTTAATTTAATGGATATTGTGGGGTAGAGGTCCTGTCCAACATTTTACTTCCTGCAAAATAATCACACCATAGTCATGTTTTTCAATCAATATAAGAATAATTATGTAAAAATGATCATTACCTCTAATATCGCAAATCAAATAATCACAATTAGACATTTTCTCAACATCGTTCAGGGTTGAATCCTCCATGAAATCAGATGAAACGAGTCTGTTTGAGTGAGTCGTACTGTTAGTCAGTTAAAGAGAAAGAGGAGATTTTTATTTTGATAATTCCATTTTTGCTGTTCTATTTTGTGGTTATTAGGATGAAAACACTGGCACTTTTGTCCACAGGGGCCTCCAAAATCAACAAAATATGAAAGTTGCTCGTAGTAGCTTATTACTACTACTGCTATTAGATAATTACTGTAACAACTGCAATAATGAGATGTATGAATTTTTGTTACAGAAAGGTTATGAATGTTGGATAAAGGGGTTGTAGTATCCAACAGTTTATCTTACTGAGGACTTTTAAATGGGTGAAATCATACCCCTTATAACAATCTCGTTATGAAGAAAACACACTATTTGTTGTGAATTTATCATGTGACACTGAAACAACTATTTGTTTTTAATTAAAAGAGTGTCCGGGCTGCCTTAAAAATTTAAGTTGCCTGAAAGTAAAAAGACAAATTGAGGTAATTTTGTAATGATTCAAAACAAATAAACTTTTCAGGTCAAATAAACTCAATATTAATCTAGTTAAACTTGAGAAAACATGTTCAACAAGCTGAAGATATTAACAGCCTCATATGCAGACCGTGTTTCTTTAATAACGTACTGTATATTCATTCAACTCATTATTTCAAAAGACTTTAAGAATAAGAATCTTCAGGGATGAAGCACAAATGAATACCAGATAACTGAAGGTTAACTGACTTGAATGAATAAAACTTGGATATCTGTGTTAAGGTTAATGTGAAATGACGAGGTGATAAATTCCTTTATATACGTAACCAGTGTTTATTCAGGGAAATCGACTGAGCACTAATCTCATTTCACTGCAGTGCTCTGACACAAAGTGAGCTTCACATTCATGCACTGTGAAACCAAATGAACAAATTGATTATTTGTAGTAAATAGTGAAAACTGTTTAGAGATTATACGACTAAAAAACGTGTGATTTTGAACAGCGCGCGCTCTTCAATTTAAAACGACAATAACAAAATAATATAAAATAGAAAACATGTCTACAGGGTCCATGTTTTTTCTAGGTTTTCTTCTCCACATTATTGCACACACACACACACACACACACACACACACACACTGCTGTTTTGTCCCTCCTCCACAGGACACACAGCACAGTGTGTATACAGGCTGTAATGTGGATTAACAGACTAATAACCCGGCTTAGCAAGTTAAAGGCTTGGACGATCTGCAACAGGTTTTCATTTTGCATTTCTAAAAAAGTGCCCTTCATCTGTGCCAAATGTACCTGGGTGACCATTCGTGTCATTTGGTTATTTATCCTCAAAATAAAATCAGTGGTCTCACAGTAGCACTGGATCCACCAACTCCATCACTGACCTGACTTCACCTGACTTCACCTGACTTCACCTGACTTCACCTGACTTCACCTGACTTCAGGATGCAGTGACAACAGTTATGCTTCAGTGTTTCCTCCTGCAGTTATTAAACATAATTAAGTTAGAGACAAAAATCAGTAATGATTCTCACCTTTCGTTCTCCTCACTGTTAGTAGTCTCGTCTCCATCCCTGGACAGCATATGGGACTCTGTGTCTTTGTAATCCCTCTGCTTCCCTGTGTGTGTGTGTGTGTGTGTGTGTGCGTGTGTGTGTGTGGATCTTGGGCTAAACATTAAGCGGCTCCACGTTATCAGAGTGAGACAGTGATGCCTCTGTCACAGGCTGAGGTTGTGAACCGAGGGACGGACACGGGGAAGCAAACCTGGGGCACCTGAGGAAGAAAATCATGTGTGTGCGTGTAGTATCAATAAAAGTATTGATCACTGCGTGGGTGCCTGTGACTGCGTGAATTGTTTCACACAGTGAGTGTGTCTACTGAGGGCAAACTTGGAGGTTATCAGTGAAGAACAGTGGGTGGGTGTGGTGAGGAAGCTGCCCAAAATATACACGCATTGATAGATAAAGGAACTTATTGTGAAACTTCTTTTGAACTTAAAAAAGAAATGCATTCTTTTATTTTGAAAAAAAAAAGAGGAATCTCAGCAACGTTCGAGAACTTTGGTTCCATTTAATTATGGATTTGGACTTTTTCCGGCCAAGAGACTTTGTAGATATATACCATAAATTATGTACCATTAAATTATTGTTACTTGTAATTATGTCTCTGTACATTTTTTCGGTTGTTTTTGTTTTCTTTCTTTTTTTTTGTTTCTTTATTATTTTGTTTACTTGTATGTTCGTTGGTGCTGGTTAAAAAAAGGGTTATGACACCTTATAAAGACTGTTATTTGTCATTTATCTGCACTTCTAAAAATGATCATTTGCTCAGCGAGACTTGTGCTGAGAAAGCTGCCAACGCACACATAAACACATACTGTATAAATATGAATGTGGAGCTCTACCAGTAGTACGAGCAGATGTCAGTCCTGACTCGGTGCCAGTGTTGGATCCTGTGTGTTTGTTTTGTGTGCACTCTCTAATAAAACAGTCAGATGAATGGTGGACCTCCAGATCAGAGTCCAGTGATAGTAGCAAACACACATTTACGGCGGCGAAGGGGGACCGCACCGCTGTATGGAAGTCAACGACCATAAAGTCATCGGGCTGACAAAGGTCGGACTGTTCACACGACGGGGGAGCTGGACTCACTCTGTGTTTGTGTGTCTGTTTTGCATTGCTGCATAATGCAAGTGTCACCAAAGAAAGTTTGGTTAAGGAAATGAGCGTGCACAGAGACTCATAACGCCCTTATCAGCAGTGTTGTTTCAGTCTGGTGTGAAAAATGGAGCTGAATTACACTGAAATGAACAAAGAGATGAGATGAGATGAGATGAGATGAGATGAGATGAGATGAGATGAACTTTAAGGTTGCAGGTTAAAAAAAATAAGAAAAAAAATCTAGAGTGCATGTAATGTGTACAAGAGAGGTTTTGTTTGTATGGAAATTAATAATCAGGATACCAGGACTGTGATTATATGATGAGTAATAAGATATGTTCAGAGTTAGCAGAGAATCTGAACTCACACAAACCACAAAACTTGGCTTGACTTGATAACAGCAAAACAAGAAACCGTTGATTTTTCTCCCTGTCTGTCACACACATCATCCTTCACATCTTAATTATGAGTTGTCTGTGCTGTCTTCTTCTTTTTTAGCCTGGTGTTTGGTTGCACCAGAGAAAAGAGTTCACAGTTCCAGACGCTTTGATCACGATTCAGCTGAACTGAGAGCTCAGGTTGCTGCAGCAGCATGTGTGTGTGTGTGTGTGTGTGTGTGTGTGTGTGTGTGTTTGAGAGGCGGAGGGAGTGACAGATGGGGGAGAGGAGGTGGGAGATGAACTACTGCATGCAATGTTTTACTAAGTTATTAATAACTTGCTCGTAAAAGCTGCTTTGTCACTTGTCCCACCTGGAGAACCTGTGATATTTTCTAGTCTGTCGACCTGTGCATCACTACAGGATCCCCACACCACATAATGAGACCAGAATCCTTGATCCACGAGGGGGTCTGCAACCTGCATGTGGCTCTTTAGCCACTCTTCAGGGGCTCCCTGAGACTTTGGCAAAAAATATTACAGAAATAAGCGGTTAAGCGGTTATGGACAACAAATGAATAAATGAAGGCACCACACTGCAAGACACTTTTGAGTTTTGAGAATTACTCAGTTTTGAAAAAGTTTTACCAACTGCTAATCTTTAGTTAAGATAATTTACTTTTCTTCTTTAGATAAACTTAAATCTTTAAGCTTTAGAAACCCTCAAAAATTGTATATATATAAAAAAAATTTCAGTAAATCAGAAATTTATCTCAATTCAGTGTATTGAGGGAAAAGTAAATGATGTTTAAAAGTTTTATGTTTTTAAGTTTTGAAATTCATTTTTATTTTGAATTTCTAAAGATCAAAGATTCAAGTTTATCTAAAGAAGAAAAGTAAATCATCTCAACTAAAGATTATAGGTCAGCAAAACTTCTTTAAAGTTTATTTCAAGAGTCAAAAAGTTTGTTTTGGGCTCAAAACTCAAAAATCCATTGCAGTATGCTGCCTTGAATGTTTTTTTTGACAGTATAAAGTGATTCTTACATCCTCCAGCCGTAAAAACATGTAGCATATACACCAAATTTTAAGAAAAGTTTTAATATTTTGTCAGTTAAAATATGTGTTATTGCCTAGTCTTCTTGAGTCTCTATAAGCTAAATATGGATGCCAAATAAAAAAAAAGAAAGAAAAATCTTCAGGGAAAAGAAAGAATTTAGCTGTAGCTACAAACAGCCAAAAATGGCTCTTCTGATTGGAAAGGCTGCAGACCCCTGCACCAGGGGGTCTGATGAACCCCCTGAACCAACGCAAACTGCTACTATGTTTGAGGAAAAGGAGACGTCCCTCCCACGGTCCAAATAAATTCAGATTCTAAAGTAAGGCTGTGGGTGTGACTGCATCTGTGTCATCGCCACCAACACCAGTTTATCTCTGTCAACATGTAATACTTTCTCAATAATTTCCTGTGTATTGTTACAATGTTCCCAAGCGAATTAAGACACAAAAGTAAAAATGTCTTAATATGACCTCAAATACCAGAAGTCACAGTGACGCAGCCTCTTTTCACAGGAACCATCGTTGCCTTGCCCTCGTGTCATGACAAGCCCTAAGAGGAAGCGAGCATTTATATGAGGAGTTCTCTCAGGATCTCACTCGGCCACTTTCACCATTTGAAAGGCACTAGTACGTTACTGTCTTCGGCTGCTGAATACACTGATTAAAATATCTCTGACCTCTCTGAAGGTGTTTGGATCTTTTAGAGGGAACCAAGAATTTCAGTGTTGACCTCTGGTGAGTGACCAAATTGAAATTTTTTTCTGTGCTGCACATTTATATTGTGTTTTGACCTTTAAAAGATTAATAACTTGCTCATCAATAGAAGGGTGGTCGAGCCATACAGTGTTTTTTTTAACTGGTAAAAGTAATTTCAAGAGAGTTAAAAAAAAGCCTTGTTTTTGGAAAATAAGTGTTATTTTTTGTCCTAAAAGAATAATCGTCTTGTCAAGCAAGTTTTGCATTATCTAATTTTAAGAAAAACATCGTCTAAATTAGATATTAAATCTCATATTGAGCCATATTTAACCAATAACAAGCTACAGCAACGGTTTGCCCAATATCCCAGCAGAGGAACAATTTATTTTATCTCGTGTGAGTGAATCAGACCGTGTGGAGAACAAAACCTGCTGAATCACATTTTTACAAAACACACATACTGCAAAATACAAACGGCTGTGCTGAACGCAAACTGCATGATTAATAATAATAATTATTATAATGATAATAATAATAATAACTTTATTTATATAGCACCTTTCATACATAACATGCATCACAGTTTAATATGAGCCGTTTTAAAAATGCATGGCAGTCGGCAGCGACACGTGGTTCAGTGATGCAGACGGATCCTGCAAGAATCGTCATCAGATATGTAAACATGAAAGATTGTTACCACCTCCAGTAAAGTATTTTTCCAGCGACTATACGGCACCAAGTTTCAGTTTGAGTCAGAGTTTATTTCTCTCTCTGTTGCTCACACATTCTCTTCCTCCCTGAGCTAGTTTTTCCCTCAACAAAGACAAAGTCACAAAGAAATGGTCTTTTATTGTAAGCTTCTTCTTCTTCTTTTTTTTTTTTTTTTTTTTTGCTAATTATTCAAGGTATAAATTCTTAAAGTCTTAAAGTTTCCTGGGAAAATCAGTGTTTTTATCTCCCAGAATGCAAGAGTTGGTCTATCGCTGCCTCAGTCTTGTGTTATTGCGTGGCTTCAGTGTTTTATTTCACACTCATCACACAATAACACAAACTAACTAACAGAAGGATGCAGCACTAGAGCAGCAACTCCTATGTTCTGTGATGTAAAATGACTGATTTTGCCTACAGGGTTTAGTTGGTTTAGAGGGGTGATATCTGGGTTATATAACAAAGGTTTCCCATCAGAAAGCCTGTCTGACAGCAATGTAAAGCAGTGAAAATATCCTAAATATAGCGTGCACTTAAACTGATGTTGACTGAATTTGGTAGTCCTTTCTTTAGCAGCTCTTAGCTTCTATGCTGGAACTCCTGCTGCTTCTCCAAACTGGTGGTGTGCAGCCCCACTTTAAATAATCCAAACTGTCCCTTCAAAGTCTAAATAACTTTTCTCTCCTCTGTGGATGTTTCTAGAACAGACGATCTGCTGAAAAGGAGCAGCTGAAGACCCAGAGAGCGCAGACTGCTTTCACAGCTGAAATGGATGCTGGGAATGATACCACCAGTGCGATAAATCCAAGGCACTGCCAATCCACCCTGTACCATGGACCTCTGCTCCTGAATATTATCATGATCATTGAGATGATTGTGGGCCTGCCGACAAACATTATAGCTTTGTGGATTTTCTGTTTCTGCATGAAACGTTGGAAACCCCACACTTTCTTCCTCTTTAACCTGGTTCTGGCCGACTTCCTGCTCCTCGTCAGCGTGCCCTTCCGCATCGACAGCTACCTCCGAGGAGAGCACTGGGTGTTTGGAGGAGTCTGGTGCCGCATCAACCTCTTCATGCTGGCCGTCAATCGCTCTGCCAGCATTGCGTTCATGACCGCTGTGGCTCTGGATCGCTACATTAAAGTGGTCTATCCGCATCACTGGATCAGCCGTATGACTTTGACTCAGTCGGGTTGGCTCGCCGGCCTGATGTGGATTGTTGTCGTCGCCCTTCGAATTCCACTCGTGACCACCAACCTCCTTCACCAGAAAGGCAACGTCTCCTTGTGTCGCAGCTTCAACGCCTATGAAGTAGTCCCTTTGTCGATAAAAGTGCACTATGCGGCCTTCATCGCAGAGTTCTTCCTGCCCTGGTTCTTATTGCTGTTCTGCTCAATTCGGATCGCCTGCTACCTGCACAAACGGCGTATAGGCAGGCAGAAGAAGGTGCGGATGGCCATCCGGGCAGTTGGGGTGATCAGTTTGGTCTTCACCATCTGCTTCCTGCCAAGTATCGTCACAGGTTTGGGTGGAGTATTCTTAAGATCTGTCTACCCCGAGGACTGCAAGTCCTACATTCAGATCACCAGTCTATTCATGATCAGCATCGGCTTCACCTACCTCAACAGTGCTTTGGACCCCGTCATCTACATTTTCTCCAGCTCCATGTTTCGTGATGCCCTCAGGAGCTTCATCAGCAGCCTGGGCTTTGTGAAGAAGAACAGAACAGCCAGTAACACAGACAGTAACTTCTGAAGGGCAAAAAATATCTTTTAAAGACATTTGAAGTAGGTTGCATGAGGTACTTGTCGCCATTATAGATGACAAATATCGTGCAAAATTGCATGAAAATAGACTTTGACGTCCAGCCTTAAATGATGGTAAAATGTCATTGTAAAAGCCAAATATCCCTCTCTCCAAATAAACCAAACTCCATTGGGGAAATCAGTAATTTTACTTCACAGAACACAGGGTCTGCTGCTGCCTCGATATGTTAGTTAGTTAGTGTTATTGTGTGACTTTGGTGTTTTAGAAGGATTGTTCAGATTTACAGAAATAACACAATAACACAAACTAACCGATCAAGGCAGCAGTAGAGCAGCAACTCGTTTTCTGCAAGGTAAAATTACAGATTTCAGTTTGGTTGGTTTGGAAAAAGAGATATTTGGCTGATATAATGATGATTTCTCACCAGAAAAGGCTGTCTGATGGCAAAGTCAAGTAAAGGTGGAAATATTCTAAATCTAGTGTACTTATTGTTTTTTTTATTATTTATTATTTCTTGTTTTTATTGTATATATTTGTTATATTTCCCATTGTTTATAGTGTTCCTATTTTTTCTGTATTTCCTCATTTATATTGTTTGCTTCCTTATTATTTATTGCTTGTTACTGATGCTTCTTTTCTGTTTTTCTAACTTTAACCCTTATCTTATCTTACACTTAAATTGACCTTGATTATTATTTTTTTTCGAACTATCCCTTTCATAATACTACATAAAAATTTCACACTACAGTATGTGTTTTATACTTGAGTCTGGTTAAGGCTCCTGGGTTGATGAATGTTGCATTGGAGCGCCCCCTACAGGTACAGTTCTGTGCCTGCAAGTATTAGCAGTCACTTAGCTTTGTTAAAACATCCATAACATCAGTATAATAAATACAGCGACCAGTGGAATCCCTGTAAATATTCAGTATTAATGCCCAGATTGTATAATATGGTAATGAACATAAATAAAAACAGGAAAATGTAAGTGTGTGCATCACTTATTTCTATATATGCTGTCTGACACTTTTCTGAAATGTGTTTATGATAATGAAGGGATTAAAAAAAACATTCAAAATACACAATATTACCACAAATAAACAAGTGATTTCTTCTGTGTATGTACATTTTTTGTTGTATTTAAATTATGCTTACTTGTCAATAAGACTGCATTGTTTACACAGTTCTGTATTATTTGTATTTAGATTTTTCTAAATAAATAAAAATAAATATAAATCTTTTCTATTTTAACCCATTTTGTACCTAGTTGTATACTATATGTGTTTCTCAGAGACAAAACCACATTTGCTTGCGTGCTTATCAAGAACAACATTTTGTCTTTCATAACACAGCATAAACACACAAGTGGACTATCAGGTACGAGTGTACAATAAATGTTGTTATATCATTATTATTATTTTTTTTGTCATTATGCGTCCTTAATTTAACATTCTCCGTCCCAACAATTACTAAAAATACCTTTGGCTGCTTGTTGAAAATATCTGGAAAATATGCTGTTTAATTGTTCATCGTGTCCCAAACAACACAGCTCACCTTCTGTTTAAAAGAGAAGGAGGATGTCTGTTGTGTCTTTGAGTTCACCTTTTTCTGCAAGACATGTTTTACTCTGAAAGGACTGTCCAGTTTCCTTTCCTGTCTCGTAGTGGATAGATCCTGCATAGATGATAACCCCATATCCGCGAAAGGTATCGCGAGAGTGAATCTTTCACCTCAAGCAAAGGTCTTTCTCAAGTCCTGACCAAGTAGTTTTTGTCCCCAGACCTCATCATATTTTAAACACATTACAAAACACGATCATTTGTATAATATGCGCAATGAATAAACAACGCGTACAAATCTCGCGAGAGTTCAGCAAATCAAGGGTTCCCTGTAGAGACGGGCGGCAGCTATGAGTGTGACAATTACTGACCTATCCGTTTCATACAACCGTAGCTCTTGCAAAGCAGCGCTGTGTATGTGGGAGACGCTGGGAGGACATAAAACGCCACATTATTGACATATTCTTTTGAAATTAATTTAAATTTGAGTCGAATGTAACCCTTTTCGTATTTTTAGTAGCATTTTCTGCTCGATAGCTCTGCTGACACGTTTTAATGGCGCCTCGTGTAAAAATGACCTGTGATTTCATCATAATTCAGTCTACCATAACCTTTTCGTACTCTGACGCCAAATACAAACGTTTGTGTGGAGGCAGTGAAACAGCATTTGGGAATAAATAGATACAAACACCAGAGTTCAGTCGGTTCCCTGCTGTTGGTTTATAAACTCAGCTGCAGCGGAGGAGCAGTGAGCTCCAGTGGCGCAATCGGTTAGCGCGCGGTACTTATATGACAGTACACTGTAGAGCAATGCCGAGGTTGTGAGTTCGAGCCTCACCTGGAGCAGTCTTTTGATATATTAGTACCTGTATATTTTGGGTAAATCTGTTTCATTTTCTATTATAAATACTGAAAATCATAGTCACAATGGAATTCTTGAGCCCTTAACCAGAATGAGTACAGTTTTACACATTTACATAGAACAAGGGCACTCAGATCAGGGCACAGTCAAATGGATTATTACAGTGATACCATAGAAACCATAACAAAATGCTATAAAAAAGGCTACAAGGTCCCTTAAATCCACTACTAAGTACAAGCCAGCCTATTATTTTATCACTATACTCATACATCATTTATCACACTTCTTAAATATATTGTTATATAAGGAACATACTTTTAAAAACTTTATTCTTATTATTTTTACTTATTACTTTTATTTCTAATTATTTTCATTTTCTATTTATAATTTCCATATTCTTATATATACTGTTCTTCTAGTCTCAAATGGGACCAACTGTGATGCAACTAATTTTCTTTCCCCTGGGGATCAATAAAGTATTTCTTTTCTGATTCTGATTCTGTGTTTTTTAATCATTAAATACATATTATCTTTCATGTAATTGTCTAATGTCACATCTTAAATATTGTAGGATTTGACATCCAATCTGCAGTTTAATCAAGAAAGTTAAAGGATGGACGTCAAAACTCTCATCATGTCCAGAAATAATCTTTGAAGAAAATTATACTACACGTGAAATATATTCAAGACAAGCATAATGAAATGTTGTTTGGAACAAGCTTATAGATGCCTATTTAAGAATAAAAACTATACAAAATATATACACTATATAGTGTAAGATACATAATCTAAATACTATAAATAAACAGGGTAAAAATATTTGCTGCTGAAAACGAATGTAGTCAGTGGTGCAGTGATTAAAGAAATGAATATGATTAACACCATAACATGGTTTAAACATCATGAGAGGAATGCAAAAATTAATTTCCATGCAAGTGATTAGATCAAGAGTCAGTGTGAAGTTTTAATTATGCTCAACCCTTGACGTGACCCTCTGCTGTTGTACCACTGGAGGTCGGTGTTGTCCACTGTTTGGACGTGCTGGTGTCTTTGTCCCCTCCCCCTGATGCACATGTGACTGCTTGAACCTGACTGGCTGTGTCTGCTGTTTGAATGAAAACAGTTGGTCCCGCTTTGCTCTTCCCACTTCTGCACTCTGTGTATCCTGTGTCACATTTTACTCAAGCCAGCTTTATTATCTGGTGGGAACCGCTGCAAGGCCTGCACTGTGATTCTTGATTTCAGTGTGCTGCATGTTGAATTTCAACACCAACATGGATGAATAATATGCATATGATTGACTGTCACGAGCTGAAGAACCAGCATAATGTAGAAAACATGATCTGCTCAGAGACCAGCTTGCTACATTATAATCACTTGAAGCCTGATGCAACGTGCATGAGATCACCATTATGCAAAAAAAGTCTAAATCTGTGTTATTTTCATCACTGTCCCTATCATCACTGGACCATACTTATTTGTCCAAACATTTGCACGAGTCTTTTCGTTCTGTCTATGTTGTCTCTGCTCCCCCTCCTCAGCGTAAACAGCCTTCTCCTCTCCTCTCATGCATTTATGTGCTTGTCAGAGTAAATGCATAAGTGAGCATGATGTAAGAACTTCAGTATTCATTAAGTATTCATTAATAACAGCCATTAAGCATTTGATATAATTAGAAAAGAGAAAATGTGTAAAAAAGAAGGAAAAAGAGAATGCTACAGCTAAACTCTATTGGCTCACAGAGTGTTTTAGCATAGCCTACATGAGGACAACCATCTGTAATAGTGCTAAAGTATTAGAGTTAGCATGGATTTGTTCTGTCACGCAAATTAGCAAACACTAAGGACTCAGTATGAAGTCCTACTTTGCAAATGCAAAAGAATTAACATGGTGTCCTACTGTCATTCAAGTTAGCAAATGCTAAAGAGTTAGCATGGAGTCCTATTGTCACACAACTTAGCAAATGCTATTTAAAGTATTAAAGTAGAGTCTTACAATCAGTCAACTTACTTAAGTGTTACATAAGTGTTAGCACTGAGCTCTGCTGTCACTCACTCAGATGCTAAAGTGTATTTCAACCTAGCACATGCTAATCTGTTAGCTAAACTGTTAGCATGGAGCCTCAACATTCAATTTAGTGTATGCTAAATCTTGGACGAGTACAGCTATATATTTTTTAAATTAGTTTTGCGTTCAGTCTACATGCCCACCTAAATTTGTACAAAATTGTTTGCATTCAACCTGTAGAAAAAAGCAAAAAGCAAAAATAGCAAAGCCTACATGGGGCCCGCTGTCTGACATAGTCTAGGCAAAAGTGTTAGCATTGAGCTCTGCTGCAATTTATTATGCTAAAATGTTAGCATGGAGACTGCTGTCGTGGCACATGTTACTGTGTTTGCATTGAGTCTATTGTCCGTCAGTGTGGTGTTTTCAAAATGTTAGCATGAAGTCTTTAACGTGCAGTCTTCTGTCTGTCCATGCAGTGAAGGTAAAGCTGCCCATTAGCATTGAGTTTACTGGCTCTTAACATAGCACATGATAAACGGTTAGCATGGACCCTTGACACTCAGTTTTGAGGACGCTAAATCTTTTGAGCATTGCAGCTACATGAATGCTTGTGTCAGTTCTCCTTTTCCCTTTACCTCCCCCCGTTCTGACTCAAATCCAGAAATGTCTGAGTGACATTGTTTCTTTATGTAAAATGTAATAGGACAGAGCATAATGTACTAACAGCAGTGTGCTGGTATACATTCACTGCACATTGTCTTTGTTTTGTTTCCATTATGTCAGAACAACCTGTGCAGAATTATGAGATCAGAGGTTAGTATTGTTTATACAGTACGGTTCATATCAACTAACACATTCCACTTGGGACACATTTTGTCTGTCTGTGAAGTATGTGGGTCATAATGTCTTTAATAGCTTCGGTTTGTTATGATTTACAGCCAGCTGACCCTTTTCATTCAAGTGGAGAGAAGAAACCAGGGTGTGTGTGTGTGTGTGCAGTATGAGCAGGAGTGTGAGGATGAGAGAGATCCACACAAACTATGTGTGTGATGCAGGAGAGACCTGAGAATAAACAGGACCTGAAGGCACCATAACTGCGAGTCTGTAGGTGTTGTGGCAAAGACCTGTTCTCATATCTCTGCCCCGATCTGGCCTGCAGCATTAATCACCTCCTCTCATTATCCAGCCATGTTCATGCACACACGCAAACA
>JAJHUR010076744.1:3456-13916 GCA_027495735.1 Lutjanus campechanus | reverse complement strand
GATCTATTGTCAGAATATGGCAGAAAGAGATAATGTTCATAACTTTGCTTTTGTTGATGTATAAGGACCTGAAAATAAGAACTGTTGTATTTTTTTTCCCTTAGAATAAGCTGTTTCTATCTACAGGCAGAGTGTGTCCTCTTCCATGGAGACCAGCTTGTTTCAACAGTCGCCCAGAAGGACAAACCAAACACTGGCTTTAAATGCGGTCTTTTGTGTTTTGACCGAGCTTTACAGACACCTAAATGCTTGGAAGGGGAGGGTGAGCTGTTTGCAATCTGCAAGCTCATCACTAGATACCACTGAATTCTATTTCTACGCACTAGTCTTTTAATTCATGAGGGGTTTTTTTCCACACTCAAAAAGACAACAAAAGGAAACAAAGATAAACAAAACAAATGACAAACAAAAACAAAACAATCTTACACACTGGTCTTTTAATTTATGTATAATAAAAACAAAATAGCCATTGTTTGATGTTTCCATTTTTGAAGACGGGCCAAAACAAGTCAAGAATCATGAAGGTTATACAACTTTCCACTGTCATAAATCATCCATTTCATCAGTGACATTATCATTTATATTTCCAAGGTACATAACCTTGTATTCCTTAGGTATTTAATCATAATATATTAAACATTTTAGGAATTTAAAATTTGAGCCCTTATATTATTGGCCCAATATTGGCCTAGCACAGCTATGTCAGTCTGATATATCTGATATACTGATATATCAGTATCAGCATATATGTTGCCTAATACATGCCAATATGAAAACTTTTTTTTTAACAGAACATGATGCAGATTGTTTTTATTTGTCAGCTTTATAGGCAGAATGTTATGTATATTTGGTCCATTTTCCTAACAAGTCTAATGCATACATAGATTTTGCACTATGTATTTTTAACTATTAAAAATATTGGTGAGTTCACTGTTTCAGTACTGTGTTATAATTTTGGACAATAAAGTTCACTGTTAAAGAATAAAATATTCTGCCTCCATTACATAGGATATCTTTGTCATAAGTGTTAACTACTTTTGAGGGATCATTGCAAAAAATGTGTATTTATGTATCTTTATCCTGTATATTATAGGCTATTCTGAAAAAAATGTCATTGACCAATATACTGATATTGGTCTTTTTTCCCTCCATAATAGCAATATCGGCATCAACTCCAAAAATCCAGTGTTAGCTGGGCCCTGTTTAAAATAAAATTAACTGTTGGCTGCAGTATAACTAAAAGCGGCTCAATTTTTTTACTTTGGAAACAGATAGGATACCCTTAGCGTATTTCTCATGACATCGCTATTAACGATAAACAACTGTACATTTTAAACTTCAAAAAGAAAAGTCCAACAACCCAGCCATATGAATACAGTTGCTGTGTTGTCATTCATCCCCAACACAAGGGGGCGACAGAGTGCGCAGCGCCGTCTGTGAGCGACGTAAAACACACGAAGAAGAGATGACCGGGTGTAAACATGGCGGCTGCCTTGGACGATGATGAGATTCTGAACGATGATTATTATTCCCTTTTAAATGTCAGAAGAGAGGTACAGTCTGCTGTTGTGATGTTAACAGATGGTTGTGCGGGTGCATGTAGCAATCATTCGATAAACTTTCTCCGGTTGATATTTAACGGTTACTTGTATAATCACATGTAACGTTAGCTATGTGGCTAGCTTGTGACCCTCGACATTGGTTTCAGTGCTGTGACTTCTCGGCTGAATTCTTGACAAGACACACAACAGGTTGTGGCGGTTAAGACTTGAACAACAGGAGTTGTCAGTCGATGAAGTAAGATAGTAAATCTCGCGTTAACCTACTGCGGCAATCCGGGAGCTAATGCTAACAAACGGACAGTTAATTTCAGTTTCACTGTGTTTTCTTTGACTGTGTGGGCAGTGCTAACTTGCTAATGCTACAACTTAACTTAAGGACTTCACCATAAAACACAGTTGATCAGATAACACTTATGTCTGCGGGTCAGACGCTTGCGGTTTTGATACATTTATTTGTTAAGCAGAGAACATTATGTTGTTATGTTAAAACATTTTGTAAATTAAAATGAACATGTGGCACAGGGACATTCTGTTCTCCAATATGCTGCAACTTAAATGTTCTTATAATTTGCTTGTTTTCAAGTGGGTGAGCATGAGCAGGCACAATGTGGGTAAAAAATGTTTACACTGACAAACTTTCATTCAAGGATAGTGTGTATAATTGTTTGTTATAGCGAAATACAAAATGAGTTATGGTTTACATGTCAGTGATTTCAAAAATGAAACTAGACTAGTGATTGACTAACAACATGAATGAACTTGGGCTGGGCAAAATTTTGATATATCGATATTGTGATATAAATTTTGTATGTCATTATATCATGATATGGCATAAGTGTTGCCTTCTCTTGGTTTTTAAAGAATGCATTAAAATGATGTATTTTATACTCACTTTATTTAACAAAAAATTCATTATGTTGATATTTTGTGAAAGCACCAGAAGTCATCCCTACATTATTGTAACTATATTGATAAATATTGATACTAAGGTGTTTGGTCAATAATACTGTTATATTTGATTTAGTCCATATCACCCAACCCTGCTTTGATCTATGATGAGTAGGGCAACAGGCTTTTAACAAACTACTTATAATCTGAATCGCAGCAACAGCAGCAGGTTTCTGTTCAGACTGTTTTGTCACAAGTCATCTAAACCCTGGATGGTGCTTTAGCAGGGAAACAAATGTTTCATGATCAGTAAATTAAAGGGGAGATGCAACACATCTTATGTGGATGTCCAGTCAGCGTTGATGATAAATGTAGTCCACTGAAGCAATAAATTTGTCATTGTGTGATATATTGACAAAAAAGGCTGAATTCCCCTGCTCACTGAGCCTTGACAGTCATACCTACATGTACCAGGATGCACTGCGCGCGAGCTTCTGATGTCCAAGCTATTACTTGTTGGCCAAAACACAGTGTTAGGTGACAGAAATACATATCTTGCACTTCCCCTGGCTCCTTAGAGGCAGAGACTAGAAATCCAAGCTGAAATAGCCTGTAGTTCTTCCTTAACACCAACTACATCACTGCTCCATTTCAGTGTGCTGGTGTGCTGCTTAACACTTAACGGCGACGGCTGGAAAAACTGTTTGAATTAAGCCTAATCTGTCAGCCAGTGGCAGAAAATACGCAATTGTCGGTTACAAAACAAATAACAATGCCAGTCTACAGAGTAAAAGCCATGGTAGCTTTCAGAGTTTAAGAATAATTGCCAGCACGGACCGTAATGCTCACGATATAATTTTATGTGACATTAACCACTTCTCTGTCTTATCAGTCTTTCTTGACTTGTATGTGTTTGTATCAGCCACGTGGGCAAAGAAGGTGTATGCGCTGCTTTCTGTGTTATTAATGGGTCATCAGGCGCACACGTTGGCCGCTCTAGCAGCGCTGGTGCAGAAAAAGTAACAGATTTTGCAGCAGGAGAACTCAGCTTTCTTGGTCACTATAGCACACACCGAGGAATTTATTGCTTCAGTTGATGTTTACCATCAACACCTACTGGACATCCTCATGAAAAGTGCAGAATTTTTCCTTTAAATTGGTATTAGTGGAGTTCAGCTTATAGCCACATCATGCTGTGTATTTTGTATGTTGCCAATAAAGTTTCCCTGCAAGTCTTCTTTTTCACATTTTCTTCTTTTCATTGTTGTGTTTTAGGCAACACAGGATGAGCTGAAGGCAGCGTACAGGCGATTATGCATGCTGTATCACCCAGACAAACACCGGGACCCTGAACTAAAGCGTCAAGCAGAACAGCTTTTTAACCTTGTACATGAAGCTTATGAAGGTAAGAAAAGTTGATTATGGTATGGTCTACGTTACAGTATTGTATTTAGAAACATAAACTACTCTGATGGCTAATATTATTGGTGGTTGTCCATGTCTTTCTAGTGCTCAGTGACCCACAGGCACGAGCTATCTATGATATCTATGGCAAGCGAGGACTCGATGTTGATGGATGGGAGGTAAGTCTGTTAGTGACTGTAGTGGCCAGTGATTCTGGAACAAGCCACCACATGCAGTTGACTGACAGTCTACTATTTATTAAGTCCAAAACATGCAACGATGCACCTCTGATGTACAATACAGACAGAAGTTTTGAGTTCTAAGTGAACTCAAGGCGATTCTCAGGCTACCCTCACACATTTTTTAAATACTATAATGCAAGATGCAAGCCCATTAAAATGAAAACACATTGTGCAATTCTTCCACAGTACTACATGCTTTATTCACCTCACCAAATATTTTTAGCTATCTTGGCTTCACCAGGGTGTGTTTTGCATTTGTATTTGCATGCATGAATGGCTGCTTTTCAGCAGAACCAAAGTTTACAGAGGAAAGGATATTCTCTCATGGCATCCTTCTTTTCAGAATGTATTTAAGTGAGGTGTAGTTAATTTTCAGACTGTACCTGACTCAAAATTTGACTGAGGATTTGACTGTTTAATGCAAAGACTCAACTGTTTGTTCCCTTACCAGCCTTTTAAACCTCCTATATCAGCCTACATGAGTATATTTTACCTGTAAGAGTCAGGTTTTAATGCCTTCCTTTGTCATCTTTGATGTGAAAACATCAGATTTCCACACAGTCAGAGAACTCATAGTTCAGGTATAAAATCCCAGCGCACCACTGACGTCTCTCCTCCATAAATCCTACTAACTCTATCTTACACAAATCTGTATATTTTTGAATTTGACACGTCTCAATTTCATCCATGGGACTTTGGACTAAGTTGATGATATAAATTTTACACTTGATATTCATGATGTTTTCAAAAATGCCTGTGGTGCGCAAATGGAAACAAAAGAAATGAAAAGTTCCGTCTTTTTCTTCTTGACTTGGGTCTTGACTTGCGAATGGCTTACTCATGGAAAAATACATAGTTAATCTTCAGCATAGTGCTTTGGTATTGCAGTCTCATGACATAAAGCCTGAAGACTCTCCTGTCCTATATGACATCACCTTCTTTACCCTTTGCGAAATAATTCTTGTTTTGTTTCATCTCTGTTTACTAAAAGCGCCAATGGTTGACAGCACAAAATATGCCAATCTTCACAGGAAGAACATATGGGAGTGTGAAATTCTGTGAAAATTTCTTCTACTGTACTTTCTTTTACTTTTTCTGCAACATGTGAAGCAGCCAATCCACCGTTTGCTTTGCATTCAAGTCATATCTTCTTTCTCCAGGTGGTGGAGAGAAAAAGAACCCCTGCAGAGATTCGGGAAGAGTATGAGCGTCTTCAGAAGGAGCGAGAGGAGAGAAGACTTCAGCAAAGGACCAACCCAAAGGTATGTTCTTAGGAAGATAACAAGTCTCACATTGAACTGACTGTGATGTAAAGAGTACTCTGGCATCCTGAGTTTATTATATACACCATTCATTAACACAGTATTAATTCCTGAACCTTATTTGCAGGGAACGATTAGTGTGGGTATTGATGCCACGGACCTCTTCGACCGGTATGAGGAGGACTATGAGGATGCAGTTGGAGGAGTCCCACATGTGGAAATCAACAAGATGCACATATCACAATCCATAGAGGTAAAGGGTTGCTTCAGATTCTGAGTTTTTAAATTGCATTAATATGTTTTCAGGGTTCCTATGCAGTGTGGAATTTGATTTTTAGTCATTTCCATGTCTGGATAAATATGGAAAAAAAAGAATATAGACTATGACAGAATATTTGTTTCCAGACTATTGCCCCGATCCTTTTTTCTAAATTCTTCTGAATTTCTGAAAATAAATTGATCACGCAGGCAGTGTTCCTCATAGCGTTTGGAGCAGGCAGCCAGCACGGCTAAAATATTTACCACTGTGAGAGAGAGTCAGGGCCAGAGCAAGCTGGATGTTACTGAAAGCAAGTGTCTGCACATTTGAGTTATGCAGTGATGTCGTTATCAGAGAAGTGAGTTGACTTTTCTTTATTCTTGTCTGCGCAATGAAACCAAACCAAACCTTTATGGCTGTGTTCGTCATACTTTCTGTGGACTCCTTGAATAAATAAGGCTGCACAGACGCAGTGAAAATGAATGGGAAAAATCCAAGTACTCTGAGGGCTGCCTAGACAATCCCAAATATAAAGACTGGTTGGCTAAGGTTTCCCAATAGAAAAAGAAAACTAGATGTCAAATAGGGTTTGAAAAACTACTCAAAAGTCTGGAAGTTTGAGTCCCTGTTTTTATTCCCTGTAAATTTGTATTTCTGAATGTTTTTGGAGTTAATTCTTATCACAGAACTTATCATTTCATGTGTTCTACTGCAGGCTCCTCTAACCACAAAAGACACAGCCATTTTGTCCGGCTCCTTGTCAACCCACAATGGAAATGGAGGTGGCACCATTAACTTGGCCTTGAGAAGAGTCACCTCAGCTAAGGGCTGGGGAGAGGTATGCTGCATTCTCAATGGACACCACACACTCATTCTGTCACGTATACTATAAATGACACACTTTCTGTCTGTGCCTCTGTTTGTTGCAAAACACCTGTCTGCCTGTGTGGCACAACGTGCAGTGCCATTTTAAGACATGAAACTTTATCTGTGTGTTACACAGCTGGAGATTGGTGCTGGAGACACCCATGGACCTCTCCTTGGGTTGAAGATATTCCGAAACTTGACGCCTCGATTGTATGTGTTGAAACGCAAGTGAAAATGAATCAGTATTCTGTATTTCTTAACTACAACATGAACAGTGATTTATTTTTGTCTTTTCTGCCTCAGCTTTGTGACCGCTCAGTGCGGGCTTCAGTTTTCATCTCGAGGCGTGCGTCCTGGGGTCACCACAGTGCTGGCCCGCCACCTAGACAAAAACACTATGGGCTATCTGCAGTGGCGCTGGGGGATCCAGTCCTCCATGAACACCAGCATAGTCAGGGACACCAAGAGCAGCCATTTCACCTTTGCAATGCAGGTTAGCAGCCAGCAGTTATATTTAACTTTAATATTTGCCAAGACACCAGTAAATCAACAGTTGTCAGTGTTGTGCCAAAATGATCATTTTACTTTTTTGTCTCTGCAGCTTGGCATTCCTCACACTTTTGTCATGATGAGCTACCAGTACAAGTTCCAGGATGACGACCAGACGAAGATCAAGGGCTCAGTAAAGTAAGTGCAGTGTGTCTTACATGGAGAACACGGTTCAGTGATGTGTTAAAAATTTCCAGCGATCCACTGGCAGCCCAGCTGGTGTTTGCCGATATTCACGCAGGTGTTTGTCTGTTTGTGTCCCAGAGTCTCAGCTGGGAGATGTGTGCAAGTGGGGAGTTTGCTATGTTATGTATGCTACAGGGTTTCTGCGGGACGCCTGTAAAGTCTAAAATCCATTAATCTGAATTTTAAAATGTCTTCAATAACATTTTGACAGATCTTAAAATTAGTTTTTTTAATTATGAAGTTAATGTTACTTTTATAAAGTTGAATTAACTTCAGTCTCACTTTTAAATGTTTTTTTCAGGAAGAAAAAATATTGATCACGCTGTAACAACTACAAAATGAAACCAACATGGACTCCAATTATCTTTCCTATCCTTCATACTGTTTTTTTTTTGCCAGTATGAATGTGAAATATATAATACATTGCATTCATAACGGTCTTAAAAAGTTCTCAAAAAGTCGTAATTTTAACTTGTTGAAACCTGCGGGAAGCTTGGAATAAATAAATAAAATAAACTCACAGAATGTCAAGAGAGGAAATATTCCTAGCCTTATTTACCTCATTAAAAAAAAAAACAAAAAAAAAAACGTATTCCATCTGATTTCAAGTTTTTTCCCTTTTACTGAACTAAGACCAACTTAATTGCTCACACAGACTTCATTAAACACAACAGAAATGAAATAATGTCAAAACCCACCAAAAACATCCTAGAATGAGACTCAACAATTAATCATCTTCAGGCCACCAATCCAAAGCATTGGTAATTTGATGCCCTGGACATGTCAGCTGTCTTCTTCCAGAATCGCTTACTTGTTCTTCGGCTCAGAGGATGTGTACTGTGCTGCTGAATGAGAGTCTGTGGCTGAGCCACAGCTCTAACTTGTTTCTTGTAGGCTGACCATTAAATTGGCAAAATAAAATGACAAAAATCGTGCCGCAAAAACAAACAGATAGCTGATATTTTTGTCCAAGTGCCCAACCCTAATGGAGAATGTAATCATACATTCATATTAAGACCCCTGTCCTAGTTGATGATCAGATTTATGTAGAATCAATCTGTTTGTACAGTGACTTGAATTTAATTTCTTGACATATGTATCCTAAATACTGTATGTGCAAGAACTGATGTCTTGAATTCAAGTAATCTTTGGCTTCATGTGATGAGGTAGTGACTTTGCCTTTATGTTACAGATCAGGTTTCTTTGGGACTGTGGTAGAGTACGGTGCTGAGCGGAAGATCAGTCGACACAGTGTCCTGGGGGCCACCGTCAGCGTGGGAGTGCCCCAAGGTGTCTCCCTCAAGATCAAGTAAGTAGTGCAGCTCTTTGCTCCAGTTTTCCTGTACGGTGTAGGTTCCAGAGGGTTTGCCCTCACAACGTCGTTGCCGTGACATCCCTCAGGAATCAAGACATAACATCACATCATCATGTCAAATTAATTTAGACACATTGTGTCTCCACTGGGGGCGCATCTTTGAGGATGTAGAGACAGAATTGGACCCACTGAGATACTAGTTAGTCCTGGAATATACTTTTAAAAGCTTGCGCTTCTTAGTTTTGAACACTTCATAGAAATCCGTCTAAGGTGCATATCACACAATAAGTTCTCTAACAACTGAGAACAATCAGCACACATTTCACTGTTCTGTCTAACCTAGAGCATGGCACATATATTTTTTTTCCAAATCTTTGTATTGATTTTTTTTTTTAACAGTGAGTACAATACAGACAATACGAAACCTAACTGCACCGAACCCTCATCCCCTGAACCCCCGCAGAAAAAGAATAAAGGATACATAAGGAGTTTGGAGAAAGACAATTTTGGGCAGGTTGTTCAGTCCTCTTACACGTCTGGTGAAATGTTGAAAGGGTCAATATATTCCGAAAAGGGAGTCCAGGTTGCTTGGAATGTTTTTATTGAGCCCATGAGGAAGAGTCTAAGTTCCTCAAGTTTAATATTATATAAAACTTCCTTGTTCCATTGATTGTGTGCAGGGGGAGAAACTTGCTTCCATTTCAGTAGAATCAAATGTCTGACCAGCAAAGTTGTGAAAGCCGAGGCTTGCCGCGTGCCCACGGGGAGGCCAGTATCAGGTGGAGTGCCAAAGATGGCAAATAAAGAGCCGAGCCCCAAAGGCACTGAAAGTCTGACGCACGTGTTGAAGTAAACCTCTTGTTTGGCTGAACGTGCACCAAAAGTGTTACGAGGCGCATCAGACTGCCTTGACGCCCCTACACCAACCTCATTTTGATTTTGGAGTGTCAAATGAGGGCCGAATTTTTTTCTGCAGCCACAGAACCTGTTTGGGGAGAGCTAAAATGAATTTAAAAAAGCACCGTGAGAACTGGGTGGTGATGGAGGATACATCACCACCTAAAACCAGGCATTATGAAAACCATCAACTGATCCAAAAAAAAAAGTGTGGTGCAGTCTCGCAGCAGACAGAGAGAGAGAGAGGGCAGTATCTATTTTTTCTTACCATCCTGACATTTTACCCCAGTATACAGTATTATGGCTGTATTTCAACTCGATTCGGTTCAACTCGACTGTACTCTTCTGCGCTGTAGTACTCCCTTGATGCAGGTGGAGGTGATCGTCATGGCAACGCTGTTCCCAAAGCTGGGTAACAACACACACAAGGAACTCTGCTTTGATCTTGAGAAGCTGCAGCCTTTATTCACTGACAAACCCAAACCTAAACTGCACATTTACTGCCAGACCAACAACTTCACTCTCTGCCACCATAGACAGTAATCAGTCGGCTACTCTATGAGCTACCATGAACTCCACTGCAAACTGGAGTCTGTTAAAAATGACAGACAGATCTGTGTTATATATACTCGTCTCCTCTATGAAACATCTGTCAATGTGCTGCATTATTATAAACTATGATGAGCTGTCCAGGCGCTGTCTCTACCTCCGGTGAATGCTTAAGTTCAAGTTTGCTGTCTATGTTTGCTGTGGTGTAAAACATTATCAAATTGTTGCAGATTGTTGTTAGTAACTAAATTATCTTGGCTATTTTAATTGCGAATATTGCACACCATTTACTATGACGATTTCTATAGGATGACTTAAAAAGGTAATGATAAGGGGTAATAAAATCAGTTATTAATACTAAATAAATACTACCTTGGCCTGTTCTATCTGGATGAATGTTTTTCAATGGGACATTCTGGTTAAGTAAAGGTAAAAAAAAGAAAAAAGATACATATAAATAGTGACCTTTTCCTAAAAATA
>JAJHUR010076739.1:0-11041 GCA_027495735.1 Lutjanus campechanus | reverse complement strand
CATTCGTACAGTGACATGAGGACCTGAGGAGCAGAATTTAAAGTAGAATCAGCAGGATTTGTCAGTTACTGTTTGAAAAAGCACCAGAAAGATAAATGACTGTTGAGTCTCATTCCTGAGCAGCAAAATAATGAGAAAATAAGAAGTTACAGGCTGCAGGCCCACCCTTCCGAAAGACCGAAAGAACGAGATCGTGGATACAAGCATCCAAAATGTGTTTTCTCAGGAGGGCGGCTGGCACCTCCCTTAGGGACAAGGTGAGAAGCTCAGTCATCCGTGACGGACTCGGAGCAGAGCTGCTGCTCCTTTGCGTATAAAGGAGCCAGTTGAGGTGGTTCGGGCATCTCATAAGGATGCCACCTGGCCGCCTCCCAAGGGAGGTGTTTCAGGCACATCCAGCTGGGAGGAGGCCACGGGGCAGACCGAGGACTTCACCCTGGCCTGGGAATGCCTCAGGATCCCCCAGTCAGAGCTGGTTAATGTAGCAGGGGAAAGAGAAGTCTGGGGTCCCCTGCTGGAACTGTTAACTCTGTGACCCGTCTTGAGACCGGTCTCAAGACTAAGCCTGATATCAAGTACAACTAGTGTGGAGTATAGCAATGTGTTCTAATGTTTTGTGGCATCTCGACATGCTGAACTGCCAACTCGGTCACATACGCCGCCCTCGGCTTCACCACACTGCAGACTGTTTGGGTTGTAGCTGCTGCTTTAGTGGGCCAATGACACGTCACAATGAATTAAAAAGAACATTTGGCTATGAGAAAAATATACAAAAAGGTTTGAATACAGGTATTGTTTGATTGGAAAAGTTTCAACAGAACTTGGACCGGGTTATTTGGTCAGTCTGAATCAGCCCTAATCACTTTTGATGTCAGCTGTGAGGTGGACCAAAGATTTTTTTTTAATAAAATCACTAAATGTAACAGAAGTAGAAGAGGCTGAAGGAAAATGGGAAAACCAAAAAGTTGCAAAACATCAGGGCTTTTCACACTTCATATTGTTAGCCCAGGACTATCCTTAGCCCTGGGCTACAGTCCTGGGATAAGTTACCCTCTTTTTATGCACACATCGGTAGCTCAGGGTTAATCTAAGCCCAGGATTATATGATTCACACCGCACATCTATAGCTCTGGTTTAAATGTCGAGTCGACTAATGTGAACATTACATAATGTTAAATACCTACACTTTAATCTTTTAGCCCCATTTCACACTGGCACCTTTCAGCCCTGGGTTTAGTCTATTTTCAGGGGATAACTCCCCAAAACTCAGGGTTGACCCTTTAAAAGACTGAGTGTGTAAGATTTGTGGGGATCTATCTGCATTTGTTCTCTTCCCACAGAGGCCGCCATGTTGCACCGCCATGTTTCTACAACGGCTCGGAACGGACAAACCGAACTCTAGATACGGCATTTTGCATTTTCTGTGAGTTTGCAGCCAATATAGGTTCTCCTACATGCTTGGAAGGGGAAAGTGACCGGAACAGTATTAAGTTGGTTGCAATCTGCAACCTAGATGCCACTAAATCCTAAATGCTGGCCCTTTAATTTCCAAAATAACAAACAATTTGCTTCATCTTTATTTCTTCCATCACAGCTGCGATTTATCTCCTCCTCCCTAATCTGCCGATCATTGTCACAGTGAACAATTATTGTTTTGTTTTTTTTTGGTGAAAAAATGCTCATCACAATTTCCCAGAGCCCAAAGTGACGTCTTCAAATGACTTCTTTTGACCAATCAGCAGTCTAAACACCAAAGACACTTGGTTTACGCTCACAAATGACAAAGAAAATCAGCAAATCCTCAGGTTTAAGAAGCTGGAACGACCAGTTTTGAACACTTGAACACTTTCGAACAAGACTGAATTTATGAATCAATTATCAAAATAGCCTGCAACTAATTTCCTTGTGGTGAACTGATTGATTGACTAATCATTGCAGCTGTGGATCACACACACACACACACACACTTGTCTTTCTTAACTTGGATCATTATGTCCACTAAAATAACTTATGGATCTTGTGTGTCCGTCTTAAAGAGGGACAAGTCAGAGGACATCTAACTGGGAGTGATGTGGAGGGTTTGTTTCTTTAGTCATGTTTGGACAACGCTCAGTACACTCTTATTTTTTATTATATTTATCATTTGTTGCTGTAAAAAGTGTGGAGTGTGTGTGTGTGTGTGTGTGTGTGTAGTTTTGCCTTGACACACATCAGTGGACAAAGTGCTTCACAGTCCTCAGGTGTGTGTAAATGTGTAATTGAAGAACAGTGACCTTGTCTGTGATCCTCTAATAAACATCAGGGTTTTTTTTTCTTCCCCTCCTCGTTCTTCGCTCAGGCCGCCGCTGACGTAAATGTCTCGGCTAAAGGTTGACACCAACACCTTCGTTACAGAGGCATTCATCAAGAGTGGAGACGCTAAAGTTCACCGCCACATAATCTCCTGCTCCGAGCCGTCTCTCTAATCGCTCTGCCCTTATACCCTGCAGAGATGCTTCCTTTAGTTCCTCTGTCTCATGTTGTACAGTACGGTTATGCATCACGTCACCTCGCCGCCTCTTTATCTCCGTGTCTCCCTCTGACACCTCGCGCACTTTTTCTGAAGGTCGAGTCAAACAGCATCCACCGAAAACATCTTCATTCACTTCATTCACAGGACAGACAATATGATCTTCAAGGACAATCCATCAACGCTCATTTCCTGATCCATCTGAATGTTGGTCACCATGGCAACACGGCGCCCTTTTATCTTGACAAGTCCCTAAAGAAAATTCTATATATTTATATTATATTTCAATAACTCGGGGTCTGAGACGCTGCTGTGATTTATTTGTGTGCGACTGTGGAGAGCATCATGACACGGGGGGATGAGGCCTATCAGTGAACAGAGTGAAGTAATCTGCAGGAGAAAATGATTTCTTCAGGCTCGACTCTCCACAGTTCACTGTTAACAATCTCCATCGCTGCAACAAATAAATCACATTATGATGGAGCTGCTGTAAAAAAACACAGCGTCCTCTCTCTCTCCAGGGTGAAGGTGTTTCTGGGATTCAAAACGGGCAAAAACATCGTCTCAAACATTTTGTTCCTTGAGTGTTTTTAAACCTTTTGGATTTTTTTAAAATAAGGTTTTACAAACTTTTTAATGTTCATAATAATGAATGACAGCTTACAGTACAACGAGGTTTATAAAGTATTATAAGTGATACTGTAAGGTGGTATTTTCACTGGATATCTAGTAAGTGGGAGGGAACATGGGCGGGCGGGTGGGTGGGTTTGAGTCAATAGAAGTGACGGTTGGTTCCTGTTCAGGTTTTTACTAATGTCTTCTCCATAAAATCAAAGACCAGAACACTTTGGCGTCCTGGATTTGTTTCTGTTTATTGTCTACAATACTGGTCGTAAGATCAATAAAAAGATCTGAGAAGAAGTTTCTGAAATGAAATAATGTTGTATACAGTAAACATCATGACTTTGTGAGTAAATGTGCAGCCGTGTAAGAGATTATTGGCAATTGTACAATGTTTAAAAGAAATTATTCTATTTTCAGAAAAGAGAGCTGAGCCAGAAGGCAAAGCTCTCGATCTACCGGTCAATCTTTGTTCCTACTTTCGCCCGTGGTCATGATGAGCCAAAGAACGAGATGGCGGATACGAGTGGCCAAAGTGTGTTTTCTCAGGAGGGCGGCTGGCGTCTCCCTCAGGGACGGGGTGAGAAGCTCGGCCATCTGTGACGGACTCGGAGCAGAGCTGCTGCTTCTTTGTGTACAAAAGGAGCCAGTTGAGGTGGTTCGGGCAACTCGTAAGGACGCCACCTGGTCGCCTCCCTATAGGGAGGTGTTCCAGGCACATCCAGCTGGAAGGAGGCCATGGGGCAGACCGAGGACTAGTCGGAGGGATTATATCTCCACCCTGGCCTGAGAACAACCCAGGATCACCTGGTCAGAGCTGGTTAACGTAGCCGCTGAAAGAGAAGTGTGGGGTCCCCTGCTGGAACTGATACCGCCGCGACCCAATTTCGGATACGCGGTTGAAGATGGATGGATGAAACTGCTTCTCTACATCTTTATAACTAGTTATAAAGTTATGGCTGAATTAAACCACTAACCTTCACTTCCAGGTATTCAAAAAATGATCAAAGTCTGGATGTTAAAAGGAGCGATCCTGCCTGTCTTTTATTATAAAGCCCTCGCCTGCGGATAGTTGAGTCCTCTCAGGCATCTGGTCCTGATGCTGGATGACATCACAAACCTCCGCCAGCCACAGAGCAGAGACACCAGGATTAGACTGAACCAAATAATTACTAATGAAAAATAAAAAATGCCTATACACCTATTGGAACAATATCACACACTCACGACATAAATTAGAAACATAATTGTTCCTAAACATAGTGTGGCAGAATACCTCAGCACAGTAACTGATAAGAGACAGATCTGACTGTCCACAGAGGACAGACTGTGATGTCACCATGATGAGGGAACTGTAGAGACAAAATGATGCTTTCTGACACAACGTCAAAACTACAGAAATAGTATTAGAGAGTCTGACAGAAAGAGAGAAATGACCTCTCAGTGTTGACTGCTGACACAACAAACGAGGCAACCAGTAGGACACGGATTTCATCTTTTATGATGTTTTTTAAAGACTAATGGCTGACTTCTTCTATCCCCAAGATTAATATCTCTGTGTTTTATTCGTCAGCAGATTTTCTTTTATGATCTCTAAAATAACGGGAATCTTTTATTAATCCCTTTTATTTTATCATCAATAGATTTTTATCTTGTTAAAGTCACAAAGAAATTGAACCAAAAACAACTTGATTAACTATATTACTTATTTTATATATTTATCACTGCATATTTTATTATATAATTAATGTTATTATTCACATCATTTTGTTAATTTCATTCCTTAACATCGTCTTTTATAAATGTAATTGTGCTTTGACAACACGTGTCACATGTCCAGCCAATAAAGCCTATTTAATTGAATCATTTCCCACAATGCCTTTCAACAGACACCAGACAATATGCCTGGACCATGGGTACAATAATGAGACCAGGATGTGTTGATGAGGAAATAGTTTCCATTAAATGAAGTGCGGCCCACTGCACATTTACATTATAGTCTCCATGAACCTGTGACTCGACTGTTATTATTATGTGTCATTCAGCCAGCCGGGCTTGTCCCTGCACCTACAGGGGCCTGTTCAACTGAACCCAGCCCTTTAATAACCTCAATCCAGCCCGTTTATTTGAAGATTATCATTTTATTAGTGGGCTTATTAGTCCATTCATTGATGTTAAAGGGATAATTCACCACTTTTTTATGTGGATGTCCAGTCCGTGTTGATGGTAAATGTGGTCAAATGAAGCAATAAATTCCTCAGTGTGGCTATATCGACCAAGATAATGGAGCTTTTCTGCTGCAAAATCTGTAGTTCTTCCTGCATCCACTGACATCACTGTGAGACCGCTGAATGCAGGAAGAACTACAGATTTTACAAAAGAGAAACTCAAGAACTACAGGCTGCTCCAGCGTGGATTTCTCGTCTACTCCTGTGGGTAGCCAGGGGGCATCCTATGTTTTGGCCATCAAAGTAATATCTGTAGGGTGGTGATAACATGACAACATTGGTGTGGGAGTGAGAAGCTTGTAAGCAATGCATCGTGGAACATGTAGGCCCTGTTGCATGGCTCCGTGAGCAGGTAAACCAACAACAACAAAGGAAAAAACAGTTTCTCGGTCAGTAAAGCAGCACCGAGGAATCAGTTGCATCAATTTACCACATTTACCATCAACACGAACTGGATGAAAGGGCCAAATATTCCCTTTGAGCACATAGACACTTATTATTCTAAAAAAAATTAACTTTTCTAACTTTACATTTGGATTTATTAAGCCAACACCTATGTGAGAAACTGTTGCCCTCTTCTACATTTAACTAAAATAAAATACATCCGTGCTCAAAAACTATTTTCTCTATTTGTAAAAGAGAAAAGCCCTGAACAGCGAGACAAAATACAGCTTTAGAATTATTCACCATATCGACTTTATCCCCCATTTAATCATTTAATGTAAATTCTTCTTCCTCCCTCCACATTTTACCACCACAGTCTGAAGAGCTTAAAGTAATAAGTAAAACGAAAAAAATCAATTAAATGAAATCCACTGAGTGAAAAACGAACGCTCTCTGTTTGATGCTATCAGCAGCTCCTCTGCAGCTCGCCACATAAAAAAAAAAAAAAGGTCACTCATTAACTAATTAAAAATAGCTGCAGCCTCTGCAGTTTGTTGGTGCAGTGCAGCGTCAGGTCAGTTTTCAGGCAGCCGTTCGTCTGGAACTTTCACATCTTCGCCACTTTGGCAGGTGAATAAAGAGCATTAAGTTCATCCGGACCAATCAGACATAATGCATTAACAGTGTCAATGCCATAGCTATAACTGAACCTTTATGAACTATGATGACACTGCAAAACACACTAATGAAAGGCATTAAAAGTTTTTTAATGTTCGTGAGAAGCAGCCTTTCTGAGGTATTTTACTGAAATGCATTTTTGGCTAATTCAGAATATCTGACAATCATTTGAATGTAATGAGAATTAGAGTCTTGACAGCCGAAGCCTGGTCAGTGTCCCTATGCTTCAAACTTTTGATGCTGCAGGCACCCCTTTAGCTTCATTTCTGTAATTAGTTATGTTTTGATGTGCCTTCAGATTCAGGTGATGTAATATAAAGAGCAAGAGATTCCACATATAGATGAGGTGGATCAAACAAGCAAAGAGCTTCCACCAAGGAGACGCAGGTTTGTGTCCCGTGTGAAACCAATCATCAACATTCATTTGTTTTTAACTTATGTAAGATATGGAAGTTACATAACATATGTACAAGTATTTAGTACATGAACTTACATAACTAACTATACTTATTTTAACCCAAACCATGAAACCTAACCCAGTAGTTTTTGTGCCTAAACCTACCAGGTAGTTGTTGTGTCTTTATTTTGAAAGTCTACCCAGTTTGTAGAAGAAAACCAACTCAAAATGTATTTTGCTGTTATTATTACTACATATAACTGTTACTTATTGTTGAATTAGTATAATATAGATATGCCTTATCAATGAAAAAACAGTCTTTATGTCATCAATTGCCATTTTGTGCAGCTTTTTCAACAAGTAAAGTTATTTTAGCACCGGTGAGGGAAGAACCGGAAGAAAGATGGTACCGAACCCTCCTGATGAAGCTGCTGTATTTGACAGGTTTGGATAACTTTGGTTTGGATAACAGCAGACTGACTGCACACTGACTCTACAACAGGACTGGATCACTCGGGTATTGTGTTCATATCTGAAGGAAAATTCAAAATAAGAGACAATGGGTGAATGCGACTTGAATGCGATTGGTGAAGTTCTCCTAAATCACTCGTACGCACCACCTAAGAACAAATCTGCTCGTACGAGCGGTTCTGACTGTTTTTAAACTGTTTTTTAGAGGTGACAGCAGAATCGTCTCTAACTGAGAGGACAGAGAGGCCCGTCTCTACTTTCAACAATCAACGTGTCCAGTGGAAATGTTATCAAGCAAGACTTGAACAACTGACTTTATTTAAATGCAAATACTCGCAGCAGAGACGTAGATGGATACAGAGCTGCATCGTGTAAACTAGATGAAGGAGTAGTGCAATCACTTCGAGTTGTGGAGGTTTAGACAGACAGGCAGGAGAATAGATGGATGTACAGTACATGCATGCATATATGGTTATACTGCAACGCAGTCACCATGAAGTGGCACTTTAAAAACACTAGAAATCTCTGGCATCAAATTTATTTGAAGAACCTCAGGCCTCAGGGCGAGGAGACGGAGCTCTGCTGAGAAATGAGAGCAGCTCTCACAGTTATAGTCGAGCTTATCAAACGCAGGAGGAGGCGATGCTGCGACTGTGATGCTTTTCGTTTATTTTTCCTCTGACAGGTCACTGGCTGGATCCTCTGTATGAATTTGTTCATGCTGCGTCAGCCGCTGTGACCTCGCTCCGACCCAGAGGTGCTAAATGTCAAAAGCTCCGACTCCGGTTGATGAAAAGTGAAGAGAGTGAGTTCAAAGACGGCGGAGGCCCGAGACTGACAACTTTAAATTGAATAGACTTCAGAGGAGACCTTCGCTCACACTCGGTGAAGCAAAACACATCAGTTTGTAAGGAGAACACTAAATCAGATCTAGAGTGATGAGTCAGCAGTGATGAAGACAAGGAGGTCACAACGTTCAAAAGTCACAGCAGCTGAGTGAGTGTTACTCACAGTGCAGATACAGTTTTGCAGGCCGGTCTGGTGAATCAATCTGGCAGCTCTCTGCTCACTTCTTCAACAGTTACACAGATAAAAGCCCAGATGGACATGCATTAAACAACAGACTCTGATTCTAACAACTTCTGCTGTGACAGAATTACATAACTTGACTGGTGTTGCTGAACAGCAGGGACAGAGAATTTTTATTCTTTCTCTCATTGTACTCAAAGTCTGAAGCTACACCAACAGCTCTGCAGATTTACCACAGTGGTGCTTTAAATGCACAGTGTGGAATTTCTGCTGCTATCAAAACAATAAGGAAAGATGCTGATTGAAGACCTCTTGAAATAGCAGGGGATCATGGGAGCTGTTGCCTTCATTGTTAAGCAGAACATAAAGCGATGAACAATAACACCATCCATCACGAGTGAACGAGGGAATATTAACAACAGTAGATGACTTCTGTCTCGATTCGCTGATGAGTCATCTGGTGTTTTCTGTGTTTCCCCGGAAGTTGTAGCAACTAGAGGGGTGGTCTGACTCACTGGATGCACGCTGCAGGTATAACTGGTTGATTCCACCAGGCCCGGCACAGTTCTGTGCCACGGTTCTGATCCGTCGTCCGTACGGCTGCAAGCCCGACCACCAGCATTTCAGAAACATTTCAGCAGCTTGGTTATGTTTACTTGCTCAGATTTTGTTGATTAGGTCCTCTTTCCTTCCTCTTTGTCCTGTAAAAATGGATAAGCAGGCTCCGTGGTTAACTATTGTCTTTTCTGCCTGTCTTTGTGTTTGTTAGTCTACACAAGGTCTTTTATTTTGAAAATTTACCGGATTCTCTGTGACTTTTCTGTGTCTGACTTCCTGCTTGCATGATCTCCTCTGTGCCAATTGACACCGCATACATCAAAAATAAACTTGCCGCGTATTTGAAGCAGAAAAACAGAAATATAGAATGACTGCGATCAGCTCCGGGTGACGTGGCGCAGCCGTAACATAATGCAGCCACGCCTGGTGGGTTTTAGCTGCAAGTCGTGCCATTGGTCACTTCCTTCAAGCAGCATCGCACGCCCATGTCTATATTTTCAGAGTCCTACAGGAAACAACAAAGAACCTCCGAGCTGCAACCTACACACTGAAAATACCAAATTAGCACCCGGGACGCTAATAGTACGAATGTAAACAAGCTAGCAGCTGCTACCTTTTCTCTTGTAGCGATGTAGTCATTTCAATGCCAGAGCTCACCTCCTGACCTGCAAATGTTCCACCAAAACAAGTTCTCCCTCGACACCATTTTGTAGCAGCACCATCACTGCATCCTGGGTTCAGCACTACCCAAGATGTTTGTGATCACAACGCGATGTGGAGAGAGGTCTGACTGTGCGAGACGACTGGAGGGGTAAAGGGGATTTGACGGCACTGACAGACGGCCAAATGAAACGCACCATCACCTTGAATAAATTACAGATTTCTCTGGTCTTGAACATTGTGGTAAATATTTGGAATAATCTAAGCACAAAACGCAACAAAATATAGTCGTTTTTAGACTAAAAATCTTTGGTTCCATTGCGTCAGTCTTAAGTGACCTCAGTTACATGGTGCAGCTTGATTACATGCACCTGATAACAGACTTCCATGTAGATGCTCCCATGTTTCCTCCTCTGTCCTCGTCTCCTCCAGGTGCAATTAAAGGATTTAAAGATCCTCCATGATGGCAGAAGGGGAACGGTTTCTGGGTCATGTTAGCATAATGAAAGGCACCCACACTCTGAGAACCATGAAACTTTGACCAAACCCATCTTGTTGAGATGTTTCATTGAATAATTCATACTTTTGACCTGCTGCTGAGGCTAAAAGATGAAAAGTCAGAGGATCACTAAAGTTATTAGGATTCACCCCCTGGGAACCATGAACGTCTTTTTTTTAAATTTCACTACAATCCATCCAATGATTGTTGAGATATTTCAGTCTGGGACAAAGAGATGGATCGACCAGCTGACCTGACACTGATAGTGTGGCTGAAAATAAACTGCACCTCATTTGGAGACCCATTTAAAATCCTTGAAGGACCCCATTTTCCACATGGCTCCTCCAGACTACAACTAAACCACGACTGAACCTCATCCCAACAAAACCGGAACACTTACAGTCACCAGTCTAAATCAAACTGCCGGCTACTTAAAATGTACATTTCTGTTGAGAATTACCTTCTCATTTGACATCGAGGCTTGACGGGTGATCTCTCTAATCACAAAACGAACTTGGACGTGGACTGGAACACCAAAGACAACCTGCTTTTTCAACTCAACTCTGAAAGAAACCAGAGTTCACACCTTTGATATTGCACTGCAGCAACAGCTAGATCAGATATTTCATCAGATATGCTACATTGCAACACTCACAAGTGCTGATTTATGGCACCTACCAGTGCGTCAAATGCCTTGTCATTCAATACCACACTCCTGTCAGATAAAAGTAAAATAGCAAATGAAAATAAAATAAGTTTTGCATCTGCACATAATCAGACGATGCAGCTGTATGAGCGCCAACAAAGATGCACAATACTTTTCAGTGTGAACTTTCTCTTTCTCTTTCCAGCTGTGCACCCTCCACCCACACCAGCGTAGACAAACACCACCTCCCTCCCGCTGAGCTGCGTTCTCTGCTCCCCTCCTCATTAGCAGCACATGAGAGCCAAGATGTTTATGTGTAGTCTGCATGTTTTTATGATGTTTGTGTGTGAGTCAAAGTCCA
>JAJHUR010076738.1:0-14248 GCA_027495735.1 Lutjanus campechanus | reverse complement strand
CTCCTCATCGTCGTCATCATCGTGGTCAAAAGACAGGTGGTGCTTATTTTTCCATCCAGGCAGCAACTTAAAAAAGGCTTTTCACACGGCATATTCTGAGAGTTAACCCTGACATAACTTAGCCCCTTTTCACACACACATTCTTAACCCGGGATTAAGCTAAACCTCAGGCTATATGATTCACGCTGCCTTTCTTCTAACTCCGGGTTAAAGCCTCTGCACCCCCCACACAGGTGTTTAGCGTGAACCTGGCTGATTATCTTCTTCTTCTTCTAATCTTTTAGCCCTGTTTCACACTGGCATCTTTTAGCCCTGGGTTCAGCTGATTTTCAGGGGATAACCCTGCAAACTCTGGGCTCCTAAGGCTTCTTCCTCATGTGCGTTACTTGTAACTATTACCCACCCCAGTCGTAACTGAACAGCAGGCTCCTGGGTGAAAGTCCAGTGTTTGATCCATCCATCCACCCACCCAAGCCTTCTCCATAAGCAGACTTTTTCCGTCTTTATACATTCAGAATGCCATACTGACATGGCGCTGACATATCTTCTAGGGAATCTACTGGTCTATTATACACTTAGGCGTGTGACAGGCCTGCCTCAGGTATACAGCATACACACACCCAGATATCACCTAAAAAACACACACACATGCGCTTGAGGGAGATTTGAATTCCACTGCTTGCTTCGTTCTCTAGCTTAACTTCACTGGGGACTGCTGACAATCAAATCAAACCCCTCTCCAAGACAATTTCTATCAGCCAAATTCACATCATTTTCTTCTCGTGTACCTCTCTGTGCTCTGGCCAGTGCACTATAGTTTCATAAGGCGCTATTCTTTTTGGGAGTTTTTTTTTTTGTTTTCCCCAGAGTGCAGTTATAATGGCTGGCAACTGGCCTAATAAGCACTGGTTGGAAGGAGGAACATTATAAGGAAATTGGCCATGGGGAGTCCAGCAGCCAGGCCGGGGGGATGCATAGACTGACACAGACACACACACACAGACACAGACATGCCCAGGTCTCCAAGAGTTTGGATGGTTCTGGCTCATTGGATCCAGCTGTCATAATGGTTATGCCCTGAAGGAGGAGGAGAGGTGATTTTCTCTCTCTTCGGGTCTTTTCTTCAGCCCATTCAGAGCCGGACAGTGTGGAGGATCATAATTAGCGATGCTAGCTCGCTTCTCTTTCCTGCTGTTAATTGCTGTTTGTTTGCAACTGTATTTTTGTCACAGTCATTTTTGTTTCTCTCATTGCTGTGATTGTTATTTTTGTTCATTGAAAGACTTTTGCCTGCATCAGTGGAGGGAGCCAGAGGCATTATGGACTCTGAAGGAGTGTAATAAGCTTTTTAACCAATGAAAATGAAGTTAATCTTCAGTATCTTTGTTTTTTCCTATTAACAAGGACAAACTGTGGAAAGTTTTGTCACTATGTTGTCAACATTTTGCCCTCCTATCTTAAGAAATGTCTTAACCCAACGTTCTTGTTAACTGCAGGGTTCAATGTGATTTTTTTTTCTGATTTTTTTTAGGTCAGAAATGTACTTGCCTGAGCTAATTTCTTTCTTGCCCCTGTACTAATTGATTTATTAACAGTTATTAAATAACAATAAATAATGTTAATTGTCATGTTTAAAAAATAGTGAAAAATGCACATTCCAGTCCAAGGAGTTGTCTTTAAATGTCTCATTTTGTCAGTCTAACCCTAATCTAAAAGATATTAAGTTTAATGTGATAATAGACAAAGAAAAGTGGGAAATAGCCATAGTTTAGAGCCTGAAAACAGTACAACTGTCTTATAAATTAAAGGCACAAAGGCCAAAAACTATTTAAAAGAAAAATTACTTTTACAATTAATCGATTATCAAAATATATTGAGAGTGTTTTGGTATTTTACTTGCCCTGGGCAGTCCTTATTGTTGAGCCCTGAACTTTATTTTGTCTTTTTATACCAAATTTTCAAAAAAATGTCTACAGTTCTCAATAGGCATATGCAAATAATTATTTTGATTAAAACAAAAGTGCAAAAATGTGAAAATAATATCAACCCAACCTCTTTATAACCCTTATTATAAGTGGAACCAATATCAAAAGATATATAAAACTAGAATTGCCTCCTTTAAATGTTTATACACTCTATGCCATCGTATTTTCTATTCTTTCTTCGTGTCACTTCAGCACTGAACTGAAATATGGTTGTAAAAAATCGTAGACATGTCTTTTAAGTGGACTGCCCATCTGCATGGCTTCATTGGGTTCGTCGAGAAAGGATTTCTCCTCTGAGTGCAGTCATCGAGGGACGTGGAGCCCTTTGTTGTGTTAATTAGAGCTTGAGAAATGATGAAATGAAGATAACAAAATAGTAGCTTCGAGTCAAGGTAGTAAGCACATTACAATTCATAGCGAGTAATAGGATTTCAAAGTGAGGCATCTTTTCAGGAGTTAATGTCCCACTGGGAATGGTTCATCTATATTCTAAGATACTCCTGGTGTGCTATTTTAAAAGTTCCATTTTAGGGAGAGATTGCGGGTTTGAGTAAATATTGGAAGATAAAATAATCAAAGATACTCCTGGTGTTATATTATAAGAATTTCATTCCTAGTTTAGGGAAAGATTGTGGTTTTGATTAAATATCGAAAGTGTCAATGTTGTCTTACGATACAAGAACACCTGACTTTAGTCAAAAAAAATGGAAATCTTCACACTTGTCAGCCACCTTACATACAGTAGGGCTGTTTGCAAACATGTATTTTTGATGCCCTCCTCCAGTATCCAGTATGTAAACAGTGCATGGCGATGTATCTGACATTAGCTGAATATGTTGTTGACTGAACTGACAGACTGTGTCTCATCGTGTTCACTTATTCTTGCTTGACTTTGTTGTATAAAACCTGGTGAACTCACAAAAAATGATTTCAGCACATCTTTCTCTTCTGCTACTCTTGTTTCACTTGCACACCCTCCATAACAGATTGTATAAAGTAATCTGAATTTCCCAGCATGTCTTCATGTGGTGGTAAGAGGCGCCTGGGTTGAACTGGCCCAACTTTTATGCCGTCTGTTTATTGTGTCTGATGATTTACATCAATAATAAACTGCTGCAAATGTATCAGTGCAGCAGTAAAGACTTAGCCTATTATATGTTTTTTTTTTGTGAAGCAAAATATGGTTGTTAGCACACCCACAAGCTAATCAATGGCTCCTGCGTAGTTCCACTCCCACAGACTGTTGCATCAAGCTCTAGCAGAGGCGTTTGAATGTCAGATATGATCCAGTATCATCCAGCGCTGGGACTTAACTGCCGATGGCTCATCAGTGACATCAGATCTGGCGAAAGGTTAAATGCTTTTCACCATCATTGAAAACAATATATCTGCAGTTTGACTGCAACAAAATAAGTTAGTATTATACTTGTTTTGTTTCTTTTGCTGCTTGTGTATTTCAGTTCATATTGCCTTTAGTTTGTGGCAGTCACACAGTGGTTAAACATGGATGCATGGCTTAAAAAATATAAAACATATCAGCAGAAATAAACATTGGGCCAAGAGAGTAAATAACAAAGATTAATCATTATAATTCAGCCAGGGAATCATGAAATCTTTCCAATGAAGTTTAAAAAAAGTTGGAAATATTTCCAGTTAAGTGATTTTTCACAAGCAGTGGACTCCTTCTGGACTTAAGACAAGTGAAAATATCTGTGAGAAAACATTTTGGCCTGCAGCTACACAGCAGATATCTCATGTAGCTACATTTTTCACTTGTGACATGATGTAGTGGTTATCATTTTTATGTTTTAATACCGTCCTTTTAAAACAATCTTGTGTATGTGGTATATATGCTTTACAACAAAGATACAGACACAGACTTTGGTTCAGATCTGAGGTTGAGCATCAATATAACCACATCTTCTTATATCTTTTTTTCAAATACGTGTCGATTTATCTTAACACGCTTAGTTTTTTGTTAAATATCCATGGAGAAAGGATGTTGAAAAGATGTTAAAATGCAGTTTTTCAAACCAACAGCAGTAGTTTACCTGTAGATGCTTTGTTGTATCATGATACTCCAAAGCCACTTTTACACTGGACAGAAACCCACTAACATCTGGCTTTTGTCTTCGGTGGGAAAGGCTACGATCGGGATTGATTCCTGCAGTGGTCACAGGTATTTATCAGCTCCAGCTCTGATTGACAACAATGAAAACGTGACGTCCCAGTGGACACACTAAATTTTGCCCTTTCTTCCTTTGGAGACAATGACGGCTTGTAGCCTTTTTTTTGGGGGTTTTCATTGCCAATAACTTAACACGACTCCTACACAGCTGAAAGCAGGGTCTGAAATTAACTTTTTCTTCACTGGTCAAAGGGCGACTGAATGCTCACATTTTACCAGCCACTTAAAATATTACCATTGTTTTGTTTTTTTAATTATTTTTTGATCCTGTTTGAATTGAACGTTTGCTAAGCCCCGCCCTAGTTACTGTTGCTAAGCCTGCCAAACTTTCCATTCTGCATTTATACAGTTTACGGTGACAACGATGGCAGATATAACATCGAAATTGGGGGTAATTGTTGAAACATGAGGTTTTAGAGACGTAAACAAAAGCAGCTTCTCATTTCTAGCTGATGACGGTGGATTTTATCATTATTTTAAAATAATGACTCACAAGCAGATTTTATAAGTGCAGCTGGCTGATGTAAGCTACTGCTAACTCCTTGACTCTGCCAAAAAGTCAGTTTTAATGTTTCCATCTGACACATTTTAAAACAAGAACCTGCTGACAGCGTAAGTGTAAAGTTACCTGACAGCTGCGCACATGGTATAATGTTAATGCTAAGAGACTGAGGCTAAAGCAAACATTGGTCCGATGGTGAAATAAGGCAGGTATATCTACATGATGGATGACAGAAATACACTCATTAACGTGGGGACAGGAATCACAGGGACTAGGTTAGTGCAGCGGACTTGGAGACAGGTCAACCAGCCAGACAGCCAGACCGCAATCGCGGAAGATAGCTGGGATAGGAGCTAAGCTAACCCGGCTTAGACCTGAGACAGCGAGCCAGAGTGAGATGCATCATCGTCAACCCACTTTGATTCAGCATCAGCCCACATCCTCCTCCTCAAACCCCCACAGAACAAATGCAGATGCAGTGGTATCTAACAAGTTTGGCTGGAGGTAAAGTTACTGCAGCTAGTAAGCTAGTGTTAGTTAGCTGGACATGTTAACATTTGCAGCTTATGTTAGAGCAGATGAAGACTGAGGAGTTTAATTCATTCACCACGTGTGCTCTTGTGTTTCACGTTTTTGAGAGACAACAAAAAAGACGTCACCGTCCAGACTCATGAAACGCTGAGTATCACTCCTCTCTGAGCCTCCTGCACACTGTGGTAGCAAAATGGTGCAAATAAGCCAGGAACAAAAGGTCACGGCCCTCTGAAGAGACAAAATTTGGAAGGCCTGCCAAAGTACATGACGCGAAAGACAATCCAACGGATGTTACGGTAGTCATGACACTAATAGCTTTCTGCCATTAGGAAAATGTCCATATAAAGTGTTGTTTTTGACTTTTGTATGGGAACATGCGCACCTTCCAGTAAATCGGAAGGTTTGGCAGAACAAGTGGAAGGTCGCCGTGACATTGGATAACGTCCAAAATGTCAAGAGGAAACAAATCCCTCGTCGTGTACATACTTACTTTCTGATAAACACAATAGGTCATACACACACATACCCCAACAGTCTGTAGTTATACACATCCACAGGTCCATCCACACACACACAAACATAATAAGACCACCTCACTAGTATAAAAGATTCTGAGATTTGATGCCCAACGGTGTTTCGCTGTTTGTTGTTCTACTGTGATGTTGGATTACTGAGATGTACTTGTGAACTGAAATTAAATCGATCCTGTAGGCTGTTTCTCGACATCTTTGCTCTCCGCGTCCTTATTTTGTTTTTTCTGATATTGGGTAATAAATAATTTCTACCATAACACCTTCAACATGGAGAGACATGGAAAGCTTGTCAGCTCTAGTTACGGTTGTTAAGCTATGATTGGACAATTGCTGTTGGAGGTGGAGCTTAGCGAAGGGTCAATTGTGCCATGAATCGCACGTATGATGTTTGTCAATTTAAAAGATAATTTAAGAAGTCAAGAAAGTCAGTTTGTCGTAAAACTGTTGAAGTAGGTGTTGATGACATATAGAGTGTGAGACGAGAGATGAGGTTCACTAAGCAGTTTCACCCAAAACTAAACTAAACTACCACAAACTAAGACTTTCTTGACTTGTAAAATTATGTTTTAAATTGACATACATATGTGTAATTTGTGGCACAATATAACTGAGCCAATACTGAACATTTATGTAATAAAAAAAATATTTGCACAAATACGTCTCACATATGGTCCTGAAATATTCCACTTTTCAAGCAAAATATCACTGACATGACCCCAGCAGCATCCCAGACCCCCTCATACACAGCATTAATAATAAGGGAAGGATTGTATGACTGTATCATTCTCAACAAGTACAGATGATTTGATCACCTCGTGTGTAGATAATTGTCTGTTTTAAGAAGCGACTCATCTCTCACTTCTCAAATGTCACCAGAAAATCAAGATCATTTGTATCTTCATCTCATCTCTCCATTTCGTTACAATTGTCGGTTGATTAACCTGCTGCGATCACCGACGCTCGCTAAAAAGAACAACAAGAACAATCTGTTTGTTGTCTCACAACAAAAAATGTGAAGTGAGGCTCGTTCAGATTCTTTTGAGCTGAATGTGTTGTGTAATCAGTTGTATCCAGTAGTCTTTGTATCGTCTAGTTTTAATCAAATTCACCTTTTTTTTTTTTTTACCTTGATTGTTAGAGTTTTTTTGTTTGTTTTTTTACTTCTTGCTCAGCCTGTCTAATCTCCATCTGTTTGTACCCTTCACGTCTACCTCCTCTCTTCTCCCCGTCTTTCTCTGGCAAATTCAACCAATGTTTTATTGGCAGCGCAGTCCAAAATGACTAAACACTGCCAGGGTGGTTTTTAATGTATTACAACGCTAAAAAGCCATGTAAAATCAGCACAAAGACGATTTAACTCATAATTCTGGAGGAACAAGCAAGAACTGGCTTAATGAAACAACTGAGGGTATAAACAAATGGATATTGTGGATGTTTCAAGTCAGCACAACAGTTACTTTTACTGTTTATTAAGCGCAGTTTTTGTCCCCATGTATCTGTCTGTAGTCATTTTCTTGTTATCAGTCCTCTGGGTTGTGGAATTGTTGCTATTTTTTTCAGTTTTCCTTCCAGTTGTTGAGTTAAAATTGTAAAGTGTGTTCTTTTCAGTATGAGGGCAATGGGATCATTAAATCAAAAAAAGGTTATGCTGCTGGGAGCGTGAATGGGCTCAGCAAATTTTATGGTCTTTTATCCAAAGAAAATGTCTGTTTTGACATTTTTTCTTCATAGTAGATTCTCGAAAGTCACAGTAGAGCTATTCAACAATGTGGCGTTTGACCTGAAAGTGGCACCACACAAAATGTAAAAGAGAATCACTCTCTGGAGTTAAACCAGCACAAAGCTACTGTAAACCAAAATGGTTTCAGTCTTTATTGAAGTTAGGAGAAAAAAAAAAAAGGAAAAGCGTGCTGAAGAAAACTGGAACGTATGTGCTACTGCAGAGGAGTGAAGAGAGGAGCGTGATATTGGAGCGATCAGTCTTCAAGTGTGGACGGCTGTTAAGTAGGATGGGCTACTGAAGTGCCGGAGAAAATGAAGCTCCCGTCAAGTTTCCCTTGAGATAAAGAGGGATGACAGATGTGTACAGCGAGGGTGTGCACATGTGTGAAACAGAAATCAAAGAGACAATAATGGCTCAGTACTTCGACTTCGTAACAATCTTATCTGGTCTGTTGATATTTTTAGAATTTAAAAAAAGCATCAAGTGAGAATGTGAAAATAATGTGAAAGTTTTGGGGACAAACCTGCAGAGAATTATCTTAATCTGCAGCTCCCCGCTGCTTTCCGGAGCTTTAAAACGGTCATTAAAGGATCTTCAACTGATCTTAAGTTACTGCCACCAGCATGTGTATTTCAACAAGGTATTTACTAGGTCAACATTTCTTCTGTCAAATGCAGAGGCAGAGAGGTGCTCCCTTGCTGCTGATGAGGGGTAGCACTTCTTCTGTGACTTTGTCACCTGTGTGTCTTTTGCCATGTCAGGTATGAAGAATGTATTTAGGCCAGCAGGCGATTTTGAGGGAGATTAAGGGGAGGTGGCATCCCCCTTGTTAGAAAACTGATCCCCCTTGTTAACCTGACGATCCCCTCTGATGATCCCCTTGTAGCAGATAGAGTGCAGTTGCAGAGGGGTTGCTTAGTTGAATATGTTAGTCTAGTCTGCCTGACACTTTGATCCTTTATCTAACTGAGGTTTGTGCAAGTTAGAATCTATGGCCCCGACCATAACCAATATTGTAGATCTTTCTTCGATCTACAATATTTTCTAAACTATATACTATAAATACTCAAATCTATACTTTATTGTAGCCTATATACTCTGAGTGAGAGCATCATGGAGACACAGCTGCCTGTAATATTACTATAATAGTCTAGATAGATAGATAGACATGAAAACAGATACAGTTTTTACTATAGGGTTAGGGTAGGGTTTGGACCCCCCACCCCCACCCCATTCAAAATGAACAAATCACCATCTGGTTGAGGCCTTTATTGTGTGCTGTTTCATACTAAAGTTTATAGCTGTGGGAGAATTGTGGTGAAATCATTTGGTCAGCTCTCCAAAGATGTGGTCCTACATTGCACTTTCAGGCTAGTCCACCAATGACCGAAAAACTCTGGTGACCAAAAACTGCCTGCCTCGAAATTCTCACATCAAGTGTAAAACTGTAAGACCTACAGTAATTCTCACATTGTGATTGCTTTTATGACCTATATGTACAACCCAACCACAGGCGGCTGTGGCTCATTTACTGATCACAGGATAGGCGGTTCAATCCTCACTTCCTCTCGTCCATATGTTGAGGTATCCTTGGGCGAGACACTGAACTCCAGGTTGCTCCCCACCCGCTGGGAATACACGGTGCCTTCCTAATTGCCGGCCCTACGCCCGGATAAAGCGGAGAGGGTTGCGTCAGGAAGGGCATCCAGCAAAAAAAAGACTACGACAAATCAGATTTGCGGATCATAAAATCAGATTCCCGTGCCTGGGTTGGCTGGGGTCCAGTTTGCCAGTGAGTCACAGATGATACGTGGTCAGATGACAGATGATCTGCTGTGGTGACCCCTAATGCGGGGAATATAGAAAAAAGATCTATAAACTGACCCACTGGAAACTGTTGCAGGTGTAGGAAATGTACCACCAATGTCAACGCAGGGAGTAGTGTGTCTTATACAGTAAGGCAAGAGTTAAGTCTGGATTTCAGTCACAAATCTTCAATTAATGTTTGCCTTTATATTAAACGTGACCTTTCTCTAGCTTTGCTTAACTTTTACTGTACCACAGTTGCCATGGGCACATCTTCTAGAAAGCCAGTGTAAAACTGTGAAATGGATATAATTAGGGGTTTTTGCAGAATTCAGTATCTATTCTCACGTCTGACAATCAGAATATGACAAGAAATGGTGCAAAATATACAAGTGCTGGAGACAAATGCAACGCATTTTGTGAAGAAGAAAAATATATATTTCTTTGTTCATGTCCAATTAGTTATCTTGTGACCCCAAATTTGTCTTGCAACCCAGTGAAGCACTGAAAAAAGGAGACACTATTCAGCTCGCTCCGGTGCGCTGCAATGGACAGACTTCAAAAGAAGGAGAGTGCGACTATAAAAAGTGAAAATCACAGAGGCTGTCAATGAAAGCAGGAGAAAAGAGGCAAAAGGTGATAGAGGGATAAACACATCAAAATAAAATTAAAAAATGGAAAGAGACTAAGTGAATGAAAGGCAGGAAAACAAAATTGAAAGAAGACCGAGGAGCCATTGTGCTGCAGCTTTAGAGAGAAAGAAAGGTGAACAAGAACAGAGGAAATGGAAAGCAGAGACAAAAATGGGGAAATGCTGGAATAAGGGGAGTGATGAGAAGAGACGAGGGCTTTGAAAGAGAGCAGGTGAATGTGTCGCGCTCTTTCATGATGGTGCAGCATTTTAATTTGGTCGTAAACACACAAACACGTCGACAATATCACAGATGTTTTTCGCTTCTTTCATGTCATTTCCCTCTGTAACCCTGTGAGTGGGTTCCTTTTGTCAATCTGTGTTTTCACCGTCAGTGTGGGCCGTGCTGCATCGTTTGTCAGTATTGTTAATGTTTCTTGAATTCAAACGGCACAATCGTGCTGGATTGAAGGGGAAACTGAGCAGATTGGTCCTGGCTTTGTGTCCTGCTTCATGACATCTGAAGAAAATACAAACGGATGTATATATTTGCCACCCCTTAAAGGCTCTACTCCATCCTCTTGTCACCCTATGAATAATTTTCTAGATCCACCCCTGATTGTAAACTGTATGGTGGCTGCATGGAGCTACTTCTACCTCTTTTCTTGATCTTTACTGCATCTCTGTGTCTGTTTCCTTTGAGCAAAAAAGTTGATTAAGATTAGAAGAATCAACCAAAGCAGAGGTGTGCCCTCACCTGTTTTTAAAAACCACATCTTTCTGCTCCCTCTCGCTTTTACACCTCAACTGTCTGTACTCACGATCCATTTATACCAAGCCTGCACGCCAGCCTCAGCCTCAGATCTGAACTGTTTCCATCACATTTTTCCCAAATTATTTATGAGTTCTGATTGAAAAGCACTGTAAAAAATTCCCATAGATGCTATTTCAGTGTGACGAAAGCTTCAGCTGTGATTTACAAACTGTAACTGCCATTTGGTGTTTGTGTTGCATAATAAGGCAACCAGTCTGGAGGCTAACCAGCCTGCACTGTGACTGCACATAATAGTGTTGTGATGGAACAACAAAGAAGAATTCTGCTGCAGCTTTCCTTGATCCTCCGGTCAGCATGCCCCATGCATGCCTCTAATGAAAACAACAAGCAAAGGCTTATCTTTAGCCGAAACACTGCTCAATAGTTTGTAAGACTGAGGATTTCAGGATTTTTCAGCTCTAGTGAAGTTATCACAGTTGCAACTATTTTATCTTTCGTGGCAATGATTGTGGAAAGCACTCGACCAGGAATGTGCACTTGCATGTACTTGATCGGCAAACAAGGCATCTTTCCAGATGACGTCATGTTACAGCAAAAGTTGAGATTGGTTCAACTTTTTTTGCAAGATGACCTGGAGTAGATTTGCCAGAGCCCCTGTGTTAGCAAACGCCTGCTGCGCCAACAGACCGGCTCCATTCAACCGTTTGCGTTTTTGTTTTGTTTTTAACACAGGGCTACTGTTGGTCTGAATACTTGAGTTTGGACACTCATGTTATCTGAAACAGCTAGAAGAGTGCACTCAATGAAGTGCAGATTCTCACCAGGCAACAGATGGTGAAGCACATACTGCATGCCACCACAATTGCCAAATGCAAACGGAGCGGAGATTTGCCGCCAACATGAACATGACCCCTACATATGTTGTCCCCAGTTGAAACAAGGTTTCAAACTGAGGCGGTTGTTGATCATGTGCGCCTCCTAGTGACCAGTTAAGAGGAGTGAGAAGTCAGCTGTCAATGGCCGTATAAAACAGAGCAGTCAAAAAAAATCAAATTACCGCCTCACAGTTGTTTTTCTCCACCAACCAGTGACTTGTGAAGACTTTGATGGAAATTAATGTAGAATCACTTAAATGACCTGTAACTTTGAAGGAATTTAATAAAAGGTGTATTTTTTTGGCAAAATGGAAGTAATCACAATACATGTGTGATTCCAGTGAATAATTTCAGAGGAGTATGGTTGGTTTTTTTTGCAGAACAATATGATGTAACAGTGAAGGTGACCTCTGACCTTTTGGATATAAAATATTATTACCTCATTATTTTCCTCACCTATTCCTTCCAGACAATTTTATGTAATTTTGTCATAATTAGCATATATATATTCTTGAGTTATGGCCAAAAATGTGGTTAGTGAGGTCACCGTGACCTTGACTTTTGCCCACCAAAATCTAACCAGCTCATTCTTGAGTCCAGGTGGACACTTGCACCAAATTTGAAGAAATTCCCCTCAAAGCGTTCTTTAGATATCACGTTTATGAGAATGGGACAGAAATGAGGTCACAGTAACCTTAACCTTTGACCTCTAAAATCTAATCAGTTCATCCTTGAATCTCAGTGGATATTTGGAAGGTTTGAAAACATAATTCTTCTGGCCACAGCTGTCGCCGGGGTAGAGAGAGATTTTAAAAAAAGGTTTTTCAAAAGTTCTGAATCAAAGAGGTCCTTCAGCATACAGTCATGAATGTGCATTAAAAAAAGATTAATGTTGTCCCTTGCAGAGCTTTGCAGAGTGTATGGAGCAGAATTGGGGGGACAGAGCCGCCACTCACCCACAGACAGCTGTGGAGCTTCTGGGAGCTTTGGAGGAGAGAGCCAGGGGCTGGGCTTCTGAAGGAATAAACACCCCAAGCCATATCGGATTCTGCTCTGATCCAATAAACTTAACTTCATGAATGCGCAAAGACGTTCAGAGAGGAGAGGGAAAAGAAGAGAGACGGGAGGGAAATAACAGAAAGAACCAGAGTCTCAGTCAGAGGCTGAACTGAACACAAGCACACACCCTCAGTGTCTCAACCCACCCCAACGTTTTCATCTTGTTTTTATTTGTTGATAAATAGATTTCATCATAATTTTTGTCATCATAAATTACTTTTTATATAGTTATCCAGTTCGTTTTCATCAGTAAAAAAATGTTGACTATGGAATCAAATTCAAGCTATCCTCTGAAATAACATTCAAACTCTTCTCTACAACAATATTTAGAGCATTAAAAACTAAACCAACTTCCATGAAAAATTATATTAATAATATTGTTAAGAAAGGATAGAAACATACTGTAGAGGTAGGAGAGACTTTTGGCTTTGTAAGTGGAAGATCAAAACTTTAATTCTCCCCAAGGCAACATGTTTCTCTCTCATCAAAGTTTCTCTGAGCAAGGTGCTGAACCTGCTCCAGGGATGCTCCACTTTACTACTTCTGACCTCTTGACTCCTCTTCTGAAATACAGCATGTGCCTGGAAGCAAAGTGCCAAGACACAAAGACCTAGCTACAGTGCAAAAAATGCCCCTTCTGGATTCCCTGCTCAGCGAGAGACTCAGACACTGAGCGTGCTTTGTAATTGTTTACACATGTTGTGTTACCTTCGACGTCTTTTCCTGGCACGTTTGTCGCACAGCTTGAGCAGAAGCATCCCGGCTAAATGAGAATCTGTGGTGATAGATGGTGGAACATCACATATTTCACTGAGAGCAGATGGAAGGAAACGCAACACCCTGCTTGGTGGAAAATGGATGATGCAATCGCCTCGCATTTTCTGCTCCATCAAACTGAAGGGGAGCATTTGAATATGCCTGTTGGTGTTAGACGGATCACTCAGAGCGTAGTACACTCATTCATTTGGTTTTACATACTGCGACGGGTGGAAGGCAGCAGGGAAGAACTTTTACCACGGCTAACACACACGCAGATAAACACACCCGTGCACGCCTTAAGGCAGTTTAAATTCTCCAGACAATGAACGGAAATCAACACATACGCAACTCAGGAAACTTGTGTGAACACAACAAAAACATGCAAACTCCACACAAAAAGGAATCTTCCTGCTGTGAGGCAATAAAATTCAGCTACCACACTGCAAGTAGCACCAAGTTGTATGAACATTAGAAAGAATGGGGTGAGGACATCATGCCTCATGCAAGAACATTTTCGTATTCTTAACTTAAATTTCTCTTGCTTTTTTCGTATGGTCTCGTACGAACACGCCACGTCAGATTCAACAAACGCTCTTAACTTCAGAAAACCATGTAAATGATCCACCTGTGCGTATTTGAGTGCACGTGCATGAGACTTGTAAATTAGCATAATTTACGCCCCAATAATACTATATAAGGCTGCGCTTCCTGCTCCACATGTCGGGAAGAGCTCATTCATGAAAATGGAATCAAAGAGAAAAAAGAAGAACTTTACGAGTTTGGAGTTTGACGTTCTGTTTTCAGAGATCCATGAAGGAAAAACTGGCATTTTAACGGCGCCAGCAGTGGAATTTAAAGACCTGCTAAAGCAAATAAAC
>JAJHUR010076736.1:0-12400 GCA_027495735.1 Lutjanus campechanus | reverse complement strand
GCAAGGTTTGTCGCAGTGGCAGCATTTACAGGTGTGACACGGTGCTCATGCATACACTGATTACATTATTTGCTCATCGCGCTGTACGTAAAGTGTGTTATCAATCAGTCAAATTTTAAATGTGACATTGTCTGCTAGTCACAGCCTGACATGAGGTTTTACAGAATAAAATCCATTGGAGGGGCAATTATATGGAGCCCCAGCATCGCCAAACAGTCAATCTAGTTTAACCTAGCTAGCTTTGACATTACAGCTGGTGTGTATTTAACATTAGTATTACTTTACAACTTGTCTGTGGATGTCAGCTGCAGTTGTTGAGGACTGAATGGGGGATGTTTGATAAACCTGGTTCCTCAAAATTTAATAATTAAGTTGCAAGCTAGTTGCAAACCTACCTCCCTTAGACCATTACATGCAATACATCCAGTATAATCTCCAAAATGCTGTGTAAGGTTGCCACAACAAACTCGAGACCTTATGCAGGAAGTATTTCTATGTTGCAGTGATGCTGATATATGCACATCTTGCCTCTCTGATGCATTAAAATCAGAAAGGACGCAGTAAATTGACGACCGAAAGCTACATTGAGAACATCAAATCCCTGTTGAAATGATAGAAATATACTTATTTATTAATGGGTGATGTAGTAGATGACAGTATTGTCATATCATTTTCGAGTTTTCAGTGTTTCGCCTTGTTGCTGCTGAGAGGTAGCTACAGTTAACCTGGGCAAACCCCAAAACACATGCTTACATAACTACATTCAGCCATAAAGTGTGTAGATTAGCTCAGGCTGCATATAAAAGCTGTGTGTTGTGTGTTTGCTGCCATAGAAAAGAAATAAAAAGTCCCTATTATGTAACATGACTGCAGCTTCTCCTTTTACTCTTAAAAGCAGGGCCAAAGACAAATAAAACAGCCCAAAACCCAGAGGTCTCCCAGATATGCTGCAGAGCTTTAGGTCACAGGTAGAGTAACAAACGCGATCAGATGATTGATCATTTCCCACAACAAATCCACTAGACTCCATCACACAGGTTACCAAGTCGCCTTCCTTATGGCTTGGCCGGTAACACATAAATGCAGTTCAGGTGCAGTTCAGTTAGGCTGTGGGTATTCAGGTTCATTACTGAAGCAAAAGTACTGATACCAACCCCACAATACTCTGCTACAAGTAAAAGCTCTGTATTCTAAACCACAATAAGGCAAAATTATGTAAGTATTCCGGTAAAATGTACTTGAAGAGTTGAGAGTAAATGTATCATTACTCAATGGTCCCTGTCAGTGTTTTACAATTACATGTGATGTTTATGAATTAATATTACTGCTGCATTAATGTACGCTGCATTTTACTGCTGGTGATGTTTCTTAAAATACATGAATAAAACCATAATTATAACCATATAACATAAAATCTGATTTTAACATGATGATTTGTCAAAAAACATACACATTTTATTGGGGACTAGGGATGTAACGATGCCAGAAATGTATTTTCTTTGGCACAAAACTTTTCTAAACTTCTAGGACAAAAGACTGAAGGAGTTATTTTTTTATGCCTGACACAGTGTCAGGGTAGCATGTTGCCATGTCTGGAAAGTAATGCAAAAGTGCAGCGATTTCTGCTGCTGAACTTGAATACTAGTTGAACTCAGAGTGCAGCAGTGGTTTAAATTTACTTACACAATGAGTGACTAAATCCTAATGTTATATTTGGTAACTATGATGAAAGATGACAGGACAATAGTCTACCAGCTGTGTTTACATTATGTTAGCCTATAGAGTTTAGCCATTAGCCAGCCTGTGGAACATAACTGGCAACACAGCAATGCAGCTGTCTCAGACAAAACTAAACACGTTCAGGAGAACAAGGAGAACACTTTGGATACTATGTTTATGCCCAAACATGTAGTTAAACTCCTCACTCACCCTCTGGATGTCTGCCTGTTTCATCTGAAAAATTTGATGGCACTCTTTTCATACTGGTTACTGCAAATTTATGATTAATCCCTGATGATCCACCTCAAACACATAGTTGTCTACTTCCATAGATGGTGACTCTGTTGACTGTTTTCTTTTCGAGGAGCTGAGGAGCTGTGGAGCTGTGGCTACAGCTGCACATGTCGCTACCTTCCAGGTGTAGTTGTTATTGTCCCATCTTGTGTTCTTCTACCTTTTGCATTTAATGGCAGACTACAGCACTTGTAGGTATATATTCTGTATCTGTCAGGTCAGGAAGAAATGCCGGTATCATTTGTACAGTAAAGCACGAGTCACGTCATGTTTTCAAAATTTTGGTGTCAAATTGGTGGCGAAGCATCAGTTCTCATGGCATCCCCATTGGGGACCCCCTCAAATGATCACCTGTGTCTCACCGGGGTGTCACTACATCGAAAACCTATCAACATCAATGATGTTATATCAGTAATATTTTCTGAAGTGCAGCCTTTGTTGAGAGAGACGTACCTAAAGAAGCAAACACACAGATGAAATGAACTCCTATGGATTAAAGTTACAATCAACATGTTCCACACGCTGCCAATGCTTGTTGATGTGTTTGTTAATGTGTGAGTGGGTGGGTGGTGTGTGTATGTGTGTGCATATGTGTGTGCGCAAACCATTCGACTTCCCTTATTTCCCAAGATGCAGAGTTCTACATGCCCACACACACACACACACACACACACACACACACACACACACACACACACACACACACACACACACACACACACAGAGTCAGTTGGAAGCTTGTCCTTCTTCTCAAGGCTAATGCTAGCTGAGGCTGATGCAGGGAGGAGTTCCCGCTCCTATTCTTCTTTGGTGGTGGGTGTTTGGCTCAGGCTCAGCTGTTTAAAAACCAAACTCCTCAATTCATCTAAGTCAGGCCCACCAGCACCACATCAGCACAGTCTCTGTGACATCTCTCTCTCTCCCAGCCTCGCTGTATGTTGGAGCAGAAGGAAGCCTGGAGGCGAAGGGGGGGTGGGGGTGGGGGACGGAGGGGCTGCCTAATAGAGTGCTCCACTTGCCATATTTCACACATCTCATCACTTATCCCACTGAGACACACATACATGTACATGTCAGTGCGGGGGAAACCATGAGGGAAGCCCCTCGAGGAGTCAGCATTCAGGGAGTTTTTCAGGGACTGGTTTGCCTCCGATGCTCTTTAGTAATTATGACTTCTAATTATTAGGCAAATTTGTATGAAGGAAAATAAATCTCACTACTACTGACAAAGATACAAATGTATGTGATGATTGTAAATAAATTATGATCAGAAATGCCCCTCATTATTGCCTAATCTACTGATTATTTTCTTGGTTATTATTTTTAATTATGTTGGGGTGCCCTGTTGGCCTTGGGGTTAAGGCGCCAACCATGAACCACAATGTTCCTGGTTCCTGCCCGGCTTTGTTTCATGTCATTCCCCGTCGCTGTCCCGCCTCATTTCCATGTTATATGTTTAAACTGATAAACTTTATTGTTTTTTGTAAATACACACTCATTCTGAATTTGATGCCAGCAACATATTCCAAAGAAGTTGAGCAACAAAAAGACTGGAAAAGCTGTGGAATATTTTAAAAAAACACACCTGTTTGGAACACTCCACAGGTAAACAGGTTAATTGGTAACAGGTGACAGTATCATGATTCAGTATGAAAGGGAATCCTCGATGAGGTTTCACCACTTTGTTAAAAACTTTGTGGACAAATAGTTCAACAGTTTAAGGTTCTCAACACAGTTTCAAGGAATTTAGGGTTTTCACCATCTATGTTAAATATCATTAAAAGATTCAGAGAATCCTGCGATATCTCTGTATGTAAGGAGCAATAATGAAAATCAGCATTGAATGCCTGTGACCTTTGACCCTTCAGGTGGCACTACATCGAAAACTGTATTAAAACTCCACATAATTGTATAAAGGATACTACATGGGCTCAGGAACGCTCAGAAAATTGCCATCAGTCAACACAGTTTGTTGCTGCATCTACAAATGCAAGTTGAGACTCTACCATGCAAAGTGAAAGACATCCAGACTTCTCTGGTGTCTGAGTTCATCTGTAATGGACTGAAGCAAAGTGTAAAAGTGTGCTGTGGTCTGACGAGTCCATATTTCAGATTGTTTTTGGATATCATGGATGATGTAACGTCCAAGTTAAGGAGGAGAGGGGCCATCTGGATTGTTGCCAGTGTTAACTTCAAAAGCCAGCATCTGTGATGGTATAGGGGTGTGTTGGTGCCCATGGCATCATGGGTATCTGTCACATCTGAGAAGGCCCCATTAATGCTGAAAGGTTCACACGGGTTTTGCGGCAACATATGCTGCCACCTAGACAATGCCTTTTTCAGAGACGTCCCTGCTTATTTCAGTAAGACAAAGACAAAACACATTCTGCAGGTGTTACAACAGTGTGGCTTCATAGTTAAAAAGTTCAGGTACCAGACCTGCCTGGACTGCCGAGCAATTGAAGTTGTATATAAAGCAAGAATGAGAAAGAACTTTGCTTTCAAGACTTCAACATTTTGTTTCCTCGGTTCCCAAAGAAAAGGTGATGTAACACAGTGGTAAAAATGCCCCTGTCACAACTTTTTTGAATGACTTTATGTTTACGAAAAACTATAAGTTTATCAGTTTCAACATAAAATATATTGTCTTTGTACTATATTCAATCATTTCTGTTTTCTGTTCATATTCATGTTCTTACACATCGTCTTTTGGATCTGGGGTTGTACATTAAGTGTTAAGATGAGTCATATTCTAGCCACTTAGACTCCTGCCTCTATTTCCTCCTAAATATTCAGTGACGTTTCTTATTTTTATAGTCACCTTTTATGTTTCTGGTTCCTTCTTAAGGATCATGAATCTGTTTGTGTTTGCTTAGTAAACCCATACCTCACTAGTCCCAACATATCGCCATACTGTTCTCTGTTTTCGTAGAATGTTGACCTACAATGAGCGAAGGAATGGGGATGTTTCTGAAATTAAAATTGTGTTGGCAAAGGTTGGGGATATAACTTAGTAGTCTGCTAAAAACATTTGTTTTAGCCTTTACTTAGTTTCTCAATTCTGCAAGCAGGAGTATCTGGTGTATGAACTTGCAACTTGCAATTATTCAGTTAACAATTTTGTCTATAAAACTGTTTTGGATTCTATGACGTCTTCAAATTACCTGTTTTGTCCACCAGTCCAAAATCCAAAAATGTTCAATTAACAATGATATAAAATGGGGAAAAGAGGCAAAATTGTCTTAATATTAAAATATTTTCTGACTGATTTTCTTTTCTTCTTGACAAACATCCTCTGATCATCACACATATGCTGCGTTTAAGTGCTGGTGGCAAAGTCGGACGTCTGGGTCTTAAGCGCATTCATGTGGAATTTCCAAATGGGTCACTAGTGCTGAGACTTATTTCTCTCCATAAATCTGCTGTCACAATAAGAAAAGACAGAATACAAAAGAACAGGTGGGGCAATGAAGCAGAACAGAGGAAATTGAGTGAGAAACTCCCTGCCTCACTCTTTCAAAACGTACACAGTCATGTGCCGAGATTGAAAAACCACCAGTCATGCCTGTTGTACGACCATAAATGATGCAAAAGGGCAACAAAGCTGTCGAGCCGTGCCATGTCACGTCAATCAAACCCGTTCTTTGCTCGTAGGTGTTGAGCATTTGTGGCTCTGTGAGTGTGTGGGCGGGTGTCTATTAACATTTGATTCCCAGGTGCCATGATCTGAAAGGGTTTTGTGGTAGAAGTGGAAAAGGCATGACACTGAATAATGGAGGAGGAGAATGGGAGAACACCTTGACCACACACACACACACACGCACACACACACAGGGGCTGAGGTCGGCCATCAAACACACCTCGTTAGGGAGAAGCTGGCCTCCTCCATTATTCACATGTACATGCTCCCCTCGTACTGCTCGCTCCCTCGCTTTGGTGGGTGCGATGGAGTGAGTTAAGCGCAGACAGACAGCGAAGGTAAAAAAGTGCGAAAGGTGGACCGAGAACGAGAGACAGAGAGGTGAGGAGACGGGGACAAAAATAGCGAGCGAGAAAAAGGAGATGGTGTGAGATAAAATGTGATATATAACTGCGAAAGAGAGAGCGAATGAGCTATATTTATCTCCTCTTAAGTCCCAAGTCTTGTAACGCTCGTCAAACTCGATTTCAATTATCATTGATATGGAATTGATTAGTGAAATTGATGTAAATATAAATGTGTGAGCAAGCCAATGACTGATATAATTACTGTCAATTATGAATGCAATCGCAGCGCTCGCTCCATAGCAACTGTAAACACTGCAGGGAAAAGCCTTTTTAATTGAAAACCATCAAACGTAATGTCGATTTTCGGACACTTTTTTTGTTTCCACAAGCATCCTCCCGCCTGTCACCTTTGCATCCAACAAAAATAGAAACATTTCTCCCCAATTCAGACGACGGTGGTTCCCGGAAGCATGTGTCACACACATCAATCAATGCGTCGCACCTCGACATGGCCGGTCTTGTGGCCTCAGGATGAAGGGATGGGTGGAAGGATGGAAGGAGAGAAAAAGGAAGGGGAGTTTGAACGAGTGACAAGCCAATGGACACCCTGGCAGCGTGTCAAGAAGGAGCAGAAGAGGCCGTTGCCAAGGGTGACAGCCAGAAGTCACACAGCGCTACACCTCTTCCCAACGGTGCTTTCCCACATTCTTGGTACAAACGCTCGTCTTTGTTCTTATGAATGCCCAATAACACTATGTGGTGATGTGTGATGCTTCCTAACCTCAGGCTGTTCTTTTGGTTATTGTTTGCATGTTTGAACAAAATTAAAGGAGAAATCTGTATTATATTTATCATAATAAATCATAAAATGACCATGTTATGACATTAGAGATTCAGGAAACAAGTGAAGTTGAAATACTTGCTTTTCTGACAACAACACTACAGCCGCAGTGACCTCCTGTGAAATTTCAACTCTGGTCTGTAACTTGTGTTATTGTTTGCCCGTTTAACATTAACTAGAGTTCAAATTAATGCAGAATGTTCGCCAAATGGGTAAGTGTATGTTTATGAGTCATAAGAACTCATAAATAATCTTTCAGAAGGAGTAGATCTTTTTAACGATTAAATTGAGTAATATGTTAATAGAGTCTGGCAGGCAGTAAAGCCAGCAGTCACTGAACTCAAACTCCAGTGTGTGAGTATTTTCAGAGCAGTGGGCTTTTGTTTTTAGGATAACACGCTCAGCTCTACAGACAGTTGACAGTTATAGGCCCCAATCAGACAGAGCGCAGTTCTGGCAGTGTGAGGCATCTTTTTTCAGTTGATTTCTGTAGTCAGGAAGCGTTTTGTGCGCTGCTAATGTGCCCCAGATGCCTCACATTTTGGATGCTTGTAGCACCTAGCATTTTTACAGGAGTGCCCTGAACACCTCGGGGTATTAAAAACTTCAGCTTGGAGCGGAAAAGCGTTACTTTTATAGATGCTTAGAAATAATAATCATGGAGGACAAATTAGTGGTGGCTGTTGGTGGATAACTGGAGCTGTATGATTTTACCAACCATAGTTACCAGGATTGTAATAAAAAAATTAAAAAAAAACAAACAGCAGCCTGCAGACAGGTATTGCGATTTTGGGTAAGTTGTTGGCTGATTCAGCGGTTGTCTAGCAACAATATAAGTGTCTTGCTAGTGCAGTGCGCCTTGCATTTAGTAACCTGCAAAACACACTCTGTACGATCAACCTCATAACCAGCTGATCAACTTACAGTGTAGGACTCGTCTTTGTTTGCAATGTTGCGCTCATCTTGCACTCCTGCAGTGTTCTAGCAGCCTGCCTGAGCTTCCTCTGGGAAACAACTCGCTTCAACCGTAGACCGTATATTAAATAGAATTTCAACCTATTTTATATACCGTCTGTGGCTCCAGCTTGCCATTTGGACTGCTGTACTCATTTTTGGACATGCGATTGTTACATATTGCTCCTTTAAATGGGTTGTACACTTTGTATTTTGCAATCATGCATACCTTTTTTGGAAAAAAAAAGAAACACTGATTGTGCAGTTTATTTACTTGTCATAGCTTCACTTTGACTTGTGCTGTTTCTTCTGTCTCTTGTGTTCCACCTCGACCCTCTTCAAACTATACACCCAACTCTCTTTCTCTGTTTGGCAAACAACAACAAAATGTCGAAATACTGAAAACCTGAGTGATGTTGACATAAATGAAGTTCCCTGTCTCTTCTTGCAGTGAGCCAGATTTAATAGCTGCCGCACTACATGGAAGATCTGAGAAGTAGTTCTCCTCACAAGTCCCTCTCTCGGCTCCTGATTCCTGTCACCAACGACGGTCCAGGAGGAGCGAGACAATACTGTTGCTGTTTTTTGAATTTATTAAGTTGATTTGTGTGTTTAAAATGTTTTTCAAGCATGATGAAAGGCGGATTCTCATTTTTCTCAGTCAAGGAACCCTTGCAAGATAGAAAATACAATGTTTGTCTCTTGGAATAATTTGTTGGAGCCTTTTTTCCCTCCACTTCTACTACTAATTGTACTGTAGTTGTGCGAAAGAACAACATCAGAGAAATATTTTAGATCGATATTTGCACCACAGCATAACAACACTCAACACAGAATAACGTACGTATACTGTACACCAAGTGTTTCACTCTTGATGCATAAAACAAAAATACAAGCACATAAAAAATCAGATTATGTTAAATAATATATTATCAAATTTATATAAAATCTAAATAATAGGAAATATAAAATAGGCCTAATGATATAACAACAATAATAGGTCTAGCCTGGCACTTGGATATGATTGACCACCACCATTTATGGGTTTATATATTTATTAAGAGTTACAGTTTGTTAGATTAGAATATCATCCATTATTTTAGATTTTTTAATTTTATGACAATTTAAATGAATGAATCTGAACAAACTTTTTACGTACAATGACGGGGTTGGGACTTTATATTTTAGGTTTTTAACTTCCTTCAGAACCAAGGCATTTAAGTGACTATTTTCTATTTTTTTCAGGCTCTTGCTTTATATAACTGATCACAGGTAATTATCTAAAAAAATCAATTCACTCATTTTGGTCAAAACAGCATGATACACTTACGTGTGAATTTCTATTTTCTTGTAGCTGCTCCTTCCATGTTTGTTTACCTTTTTTTTTTAATGCTTCTGGGCTTCCCCTGGTAACCCTGTGTTTAACATTACAACACTATGAACTGTGGGTAATTCCCTCAGGCAAGGTCTGCAGAAATACAGACAGAGAGTGTGCATAAAGGGCTCAAAATGTCTGGGAGAGAGCCCTCATGGACTTCACAATTTGACATTGGGACAGCCCTGAGCCCTCGCAGACTCAGTGGGAACGTGTGTCAAAGTCAGTGAGTCAGTGAGGGTCAACACTGGTATTGGCCCTTTGACTTACAATGTGTTAGACGGCACTAAATTAATAAACAAAATCCAAATTTAGAGAAAAACAATGTACACGTTGCCACAAATATAAGCCTGGTGAAAATCGGGGCAGCAGAGGCAGAGATATCATCTTGACTTTTAGTCCTTAGTCAAGCTCCAAAAAATGAATTTTACACTTCCCATAATGCAACTCGGTAACACCTTTTGTTACACCTCACCTGCTGAATATGTCCATGTCCTTCAACTTCAAACCACAGGCTTTCTGTTAAAAATTTGTCGTTCATCACAAATCACTCTAGTGATGTCATTTGAGTGATTTTCTCAGACTTGTCAAAGTTCCTCCAGAGCCAAAGAGGACCAAACCAGAGGTAAAAAACCTCATGGTTACTCCTTCTCTGGAGGTACTTTAACAACAGAGTAAATCTAACTAGATCTCCAGTAAAAATAAGAGTGGGATTTTAATCAGGAGGCACATGTAAATCAAACAGGTGCTTGGCAGCTCAGACAGAAGCAAATTCTTGGACTGGGAATAAGTGTGATGTTTACTGTCAGAATGTCATTTGTCCAGCAGTCTACATTTTGAACACTGAAATAAAAATAAAACTGTGCCAACCACGCAAATAGCAGTTAGCAGTTTATATCCATGTCTGTCGAGAGTCATAATAATTTGTAGTCAAGACTCTGAAGGAATTTGATAAAAGGTGTAGGTGTCAGTGTATATTCTGGCAAAATGAAAGTTATCACTTTACATGTACGAGTCTAGTCAATAATTTCCATTGAGAAACATGCTGTCTTCACTTAGAAACTATTTTTAAATTTTTTTTATTTTTGTGGCCTTTTGTGCCTTTATTCACAGTGACAGCTGAAGAGTAGACAGGAAAGGGGGCAGAGAGAGAGGGGGAATGACACGCAGCAAAGGGCCGAGGGCGGGAGTCGAACCAGCGGCCGCTGCAGAGAACCACAGCCCCAACACATGGGTCGGACGCTCTACCCACTGAGCTAAACGTCCGCCCCTTAGAAACTATTTTTATCTAAAGTTAAATTATAATGTTAAATTATATCAAGGTAATACAGAACAGTGCAGTATGTTGGGTGTAAGGTGTACGATGAAGGACTATTTACAACCAAGCAACCTGATTGGTCAATTACACATTTAGAAGGTGTTCAAATCAGTATGACAACATACCATCCTCATCACTAAAAATATTGCTCCACCCAGAGAGAGGACGTTTCTGAAACGATTCATTCTTGACAATAAACCTTGAATCTAGACTATGATCTCCTGTCAGGTTATTTCTTTTTCAAGCTCTGGAGTTATTAGAAATGTCTGGATCACACAGAAACTCTGCCAGCGTCCTCCATCAGCGGTGACAACGGCCACTAGCTTAAAAAATGTGAAGTTTGCAGAGACTTCTATATCTTAGTTAGAGCAAGACTGAGCTAACAAAGCACTTCTGTGTTTTTTACGTGTGGTATTTATTCGGTTTGGGAAATCTCATGATATCTAGAAAGCATTAACGTTAGCTCAAGTTGGCTGCTGACTCAAAAGGGACTAGAAATCGTCGGTGCACTTGCTGAAGTATTAAACTAGGTTTCATGACATTGTAGTTCTACTGACTCCATGTGTCTGAGATAATATTAGCAAAAAGTTTTGTTATTTTGAGAGTGGATTGCCAGACAGTATGAATAACTTTTGATTACTTTTTTCTTTTTTTTGGTGACCTGTTCGCAATATTACACTCAAGGGTGAGCTTTAATCTCATTGCTAGCACTTCTGTGTTGCTTACAGACTTTGGCGTAAGGTCTTCGGCCCTGACTGCATCACTGTTGTGCTAATAATGACATTAAAACACACTCACTCATGTAAAATTGCTTAAATTTGATCACACGGGGGAAAAAAGGTTGTGTCTCATTAATCCCTATGGAAATGTCTTATCTCCATGGTAACGGTGACCAGGTGAGACATTCCCGGAAAGGCACGCAAGCTACTCAAGAAAATGGTAAAACAAAAAAGATTGTCTTTGACTTTCAAATAGTTTCATGCGGTCAAAAAGGGTAACATTGTACTGCTGAGACTATTAGCATTGCTATTAGCATAGCCTCTTCTCTCAATGAGGAGTTCCCTGTGACATCGGCAGTCCATCAGTCTGTGATAGATGCTAGATACAGATGAGCTGACCTCCTCCCCTGAGTGAAACATGAGAGAGGTATGCCTTTCAGACACCTATTAGATGAGGACTGATAAAGACATGAGGCGGCGTGGCAGCGCACGGCGGCCACTAATGAATCAATGACTTTTTTCCCCTTTCTGTCTTTTTTTGTTGCGCGTCCCTCCTGCATCCTTCCCTCCCTCCGTCCCTCCAGCCCTAATTAACACCTCAAGCCAGGACACGGGATCCAGCGGCAGCAGACCACAAGAGTGACTCATCAGTTAAAACCCACCGCTGTATCTTTTATCTCGATCTCTATCGCCATCACTCAGCGGCTTCTCTCCTTGCGCAGGTTATCGTGAGGGACTGACCCAAGCAAAGGAGGGGGGGACCCAATCGCTGTCTCAGAGTCATGTAAAAAACAAGCACGAAAAATTCTGGAGGCGTCTTTTGTCTTAAACACAAAAGGTTCTTTGAAATATCTTTGTTGAAGCAGTTGTAGTGTTATTACAGGGTTCAGTTGCAGGATGTGTGCATCACTTATTTGGAAAAACAGGAAATTTGATTTCAATCAAATAGTAAACCTTTGTCAGACCTTCCAGTAAGACAACTTCAGAAAAATATAATATTTTAAAAATACACTGCAGAAATTAAACTGCTCCATCCAAAATAATTAATATTGGCGAGAAGAAAGTTTTCACTGGAAATGTTTTGCAAGAACGTAAAATGCAAACCTGACATTACTAAAAATTCAGAGGAGTATTTACCACTTCCGGTAAACTCTAACCAGAAACTCCATCACGGCAGACCAGTCAAGGTTCTT
>JAJHUR010076727.1:0-16847 GCA_027495735.1 Lutjanus campechanus | reverse complement strand
CACGCCCATTTCCAGTTTAGGTCCCGCCCACTCCGAGTACAGATACGGATACAGATAATTTAGATGGTTGAACAGATACAGATACAGATAGTGGTGTACTCGCTCATCCCTATTGTATATAGTATACTAGTATTTAAAAGCATGAAGAATCAGTAAATGTAATTACTGTAAAGTGGATATGCAATCACAGACGCATTTTATATTCATTTTGAAAATATATATGAAAATATTTGGTCAAGCTGATGTTCTCATCTCAGCTCTGTATCTAATTATTTTCTGTGTGTGAGATGATGCAGCTTGACTACTGATTCTGTTTAATTTCTCTCTCAGCTCTCATAACAAAGTCGTCAGTCAACGGAGGTCAAGTTGTATCCACTTAATATTTCACTACTATGACAGCTATTGTCCTAAAAATAAGACTTGGATGACAATATTTTTACTCCAAGTGCACAGTGGACCAACATAGATCTTACTAAGCCACAGTACCACTGCGAGTTGGCCATCTGGACAGTCATTCATGTGCAAATAATAGAGTGACTCATGTCATATGGAGTCAGAAGAAATAGAAGTTATACAAAAACAGGGTATTGGGTGTCCCATTTCCTGTTTTATATCAAGTACTATGTATCAGAGTATTACAAGACCATGTTGTCACTGCTGAAGGTAAGTCTTTAAACATTCAATTAGAAGCAGATCTTTCATGTGTAGTTGTGTTGTTTTTTAAACAAGCAAGTGTGCGGTGTGTTTGTTGGTTTTGTGTTTAATGTCATTCATATTTTGCTTTTTGCTTATGCATGTTTACTTTGTGATTAAATTCTAAGTACAATTCTTTTGTCACACAATGGTTGTCCACCTCTGTTTTCAAGAAACCAAAATACTTTTCGTCACTCATCTTTTACAATTTTTACGTGTCAGTTGTAAATGAGTTCATCCACCTCAAGCACAACATCAAACTTTCAGCTAGAAATGTCATTCCAGCTCTAAACAGATCACAGCCCTTTGTACTTTATCTTCCTAATTTAGCTCTTTGATATATCTTGCAGTTTTTTCAAAGATCACAGTGAGAGGGGGTTAGTGTTTATTTCAGATGTTTTCAGACTTACAGTATTTTGGTTGTGTATCTGGTGCGTTAGTGGTTGATGTAATCAAAGTAATGAGAAGCTGTGTTTTTAAGGACAAAACAAAATCTAAAACATTTGAAATTGCTCTTAGCCCCGTCATCTTCACTCTCCACACATGCAATACCTCAAAATGTTCCCACAAGCCTCCTTCTCTGTGAAACTGTACAAATCTAACCCACAGGAGTTTTGCAGTTCTGACCCTAATTGATTGGGAAAGCATTCTCACTTTGCCATCCACTTCCATTGTAATTGAAGGCTTGAATCTTTCTCTACATGCATATTTTCAAATTGCTCATTTTAAAAGCTAATTAAAACTTTAATGTTTGCATTATTTTTACTTGAAGAGGGGTGTGATTTATTTTTCTACAAGTAGACTGACTGTACATGAGTGTAGAGCTGGTGGAGACGGGTGTTTGGAGGATTGTAGTTCTTCTCTCTATCAGCTTGTACAAAGCAGTGTCTCTGGGCAATGCAGTTGCTCAGTGGTGCCGGTGCTGCCTCACAGATAGACAGATCAAATCCCTGTGTGAATCATCATCTATTCTTTTGCATTTACAGTATAGGCCACTTCAACCTTCCCATCAATCCCTAGAAAGAGGTCTGTTTACATATATATATACACACAAGTAGCAAAACTCAAGGACATCAAGAGATGAGAGGATGTTGCAGTAGGATTTACAGTCTATAAAGTCACATACATACATAAACATCATCTTAAGCGAACCTGGTACTTTCTTATTTTTACTATCAAACTTCTCTTCCCTGCTTTTACTTTTTATTTTCCACTGATCTCAGTATTCATGCTCTCCCAGCTCAGCAATCACGTCTTTGGAAAATGTTCTTTTCTGAAGGGAATGTATATGATTGCTGTGTATTTTTTTATTTTCCATTAATATAATTAATCAAGGTCTGATCACCAAGGGTGCAAGGTACCTACTGTATTTCAATCAGGACAAACTTCATGCTGATTAGACCCCATCTTGACATCATCATGTATAAGGGGGTAGCAAAGCCGTGATTAATATAGAAAACACAGGAGTTACCAGGAGTTTGCCTGACAGCCATTTTGTGTTGTCTCTATAGCCTTCAAACACTTGGTTGAGGGTTAATGGTTCTCAAAACTCATGAAACACATGACACACATCAGAGGTGGTGAAAACTTACATCTGATATGGGTCTTGGGCATGGGTGAGGCAAAATGGCTTGATAGGGCCCCTAAGTTTGCCTTGCATTACATTTCACCTATATGTATCAAATAGGGGTGTCACGATTCTCCAAATGCATGATTCGCTTTTTGGATTTAAACTTTTTTTTTAAATTTTGCACTGATGGTTATGCCACTGTAGTTGACGATCGAGTCTTGATTTGTAAAGATCAACATTACATTTGAAGTTAATGTGAAGTGCATTGGTCTATGTAGTATCAAGTGTGATGTATCGACCGGTAAGCTACACAGTGTGTTCTTTTACATGTTGTTTATCTGTTCGCACATGCACCAGATGCCGCATGTAGTCGGGGCTGGAGAGAAAAACAAATACTGGGAGAATCGCAGATTCTGCCTTTTGAGTCTTTAAAAATATCCCCTGGAACCATTAACAGGAAGTTTGCTATTTTTTAACCTACTGTGCAATTTTTGCACATTTCTATGTGTTTGGGTTATTTTGAGTCAGTTTGCGTCAGTGCAATTAATCAATCAGTGCAATGAAAAAAAAAAGACAATTTTCATTGAATCACCATGACATGACATCGAATTTTGATGTTTCACCACAAAACAGGAAATTGTTGTGACCTGAGTGTACATGGTCAAATCTGCCCCAAACTTCACGTGAACCTCACGCTGAAGACCTCTACATGTCGAAATCACAGCGCCACCCACTGGCAACAGGAAGCAAGCCTTGTATGACAATCATTACTTGATTTACATTAAATTTGGTGAGGTCTATAGTTGAAATACTGTAACATAACATATTATTAGTGGGTGTTAATCTCTAAACACATGAAAATTCAGACATGCCCAAACACATGCAGGTGTTTGACGGCCTGTTCATCCCTGCTTGTTATGTTGTCTCCCCTTTTTTGTCTTGTACTGCCTTATAGGCAATGGAATGCATCTACTTTGATATTCAAAAATCTGACAAATAAAGCATTAATAAACATTCATTAAAATTCATTCCATAAACAGCAAATTACATTTTCTAAATAAAGACTCAATTTTCACATTTACCATACACAATTTCCCACTGAAATAATAAAATGGAGTTTGAATTACACAAACTCTCCTATCTCAGGCTTGATACACATCAGGCACCTCTCCAGAGTGAAACTGTAGGAGGGGAATTATAAACAATCAGTGGGGCAAGATATTAAGTCAGTGGATTAAGGCCAAATTACTTCCTTAAACAAAATAGGTAGCTATAACAACAGCAGGCGGTCTGCTGCACACTCAAACACAAACACACTGAGGGAAAAGCACATGCTTACATGATAACCCTGCAAGTAATCAAGATTTGATTCCCTGAAACCAAAGAATCCCTAAAAATACTTTCCCACTGTGAATAATTACACAAAGAACCGTCAGGCACACAGTGGACCAACGCATTTTAATATCACGCTCATGTAGAGCACAGAAAATGTCTTTATTCGCATGTAGCATAGTACATCACATGAAGGGGTTTGAGGTACTATGCACTACAGGAGCACAGCACAGTACATGAAATGTTAAAGGGGGTTATTCAGCTGCTGCTATATTATATATGTTCATGCTCTGAGGTACATTTCAAATACAGGCTTAAGAAGCAAAGAGAACACGACCTGCACTTCCTCACGCCTGAATATAAACTCTCCTGACTCACTTGAGTGTAAGAAGCTCTCGCCACTATCTCACATCCTACTCACAGATGTACACATGAATGCCTGCGATTTCAAAGCCACCACCATAAACTACAGCAAAACATAAGTAGAACTTCATAGACCAAAAATAGGAGGAAGCTTTCCAGCCTGAAAAAGTTATTACAGTATTAAACGCAAACCAGACATGATCAATGAGAGAAACTCTCACATAGTAACATGAAAGAATCTTCTCCAACTTTATCTGTCTGGTTTCCATTTAATGTTGCTTAATGAAATGCAATACATTCAAAATTTACTTCAGTATTTCTCTCTGAAATAGCTTATAATTAGGTGTTGTGTTATCTTTTGGAATATGAGGTGAAGTAAATCAGTGCGCATGCAAACTTACATGTTTTGAGTGGCTTTTTGACAGAGTTTTGCTTGGTTGCTTGTAAATACGTAGATGGGAGATTCTTCCCTTTACATAACAAGAAGCACTCCAAATGTTTGTTGTTCAAATGTCAAAAATCTGCTGCTGCAATATTCATCAATTTCAAATCCTTAGGGTTTAGAAAATAATAGCATGTTCATGTAATAAATAAATAAACCTACTAATAGTAGTAATAAATCATAAAATGACCATTATATGTCATCAGAAATGAAGAAAACATGCTAAATTGAGTCTGACAACACTAATGACTCAGTGTCCTCCTTTGAAATGTCTACCGGTGAAAAACTTGTGCTATTGTTTGCCCGTTTCACATTACAGTCCAAATTAATGCCAGATGATTGACAAATGAGTAAGAGTCTGTTAATGAGTCGTAAGAAATCATTAATTATCTTTTAGAAGGAGTAAATGTTTATTATGGTTAGAAAAAGGAATATGTTATAGAAGCCAGTGCAGGCAGTGAGACAAGTCACTGAACTCCAACTCCAGAGTGTGTATTTTCGGAGCAGTGGGCTTTTTTTTTTCAGGATAACAAGCTTAACTTTATGTTGACAGACGACTGACATTTATAAACAGCTTATCAACTTACAGCGTGAGACTTGTTTGTTGTTGTCAAATTACAATATAGTGCTTGTCCTGAACTCCTGCAGTGTTCCTGCAGCCTGCCTGAGCTTCCTCCAGTCTGGGGAGGAGCTTTAGCCATAGCCTGCTGAATAGGATTTCAACCTATTTAACCCTTATGTGGTGTTCATGTTTGCAGGTCTGGTGAACCAGCTGCATTATTTGGTTTTTAAAGCAATACAGCCATAAATACTTAATACATAAAATACTTAACAAATGTTTACTTATCTCAATTATAATCAACATAAAAAGCATATATAGTTAATATTTGCCATTTACTCCTGTTAGATCTTATTTTTCAACAGAAGTATAATTTATTTCTGATAAAATGCAATAATCAAAATATAATCAAGATATGGGTGGAAAAACCATGTTTATCTTGAACAAATAGAGATGACATGAGGTTTTTCATCATTATTGATGTTGATTTCTTTTAACTCAGAGATTGAACACATTCATGCCAGTCCACACAACACATCAGCCTCATTGAACCTATTCATGCCAGCCCATACAACACATGAGGGGCACAGTATATTGATTACATATACAAGTTTGTCCTGTGGCTGGCTGCTGACGGGTCTGGTCTGGTATACAGTACTCATTTTTGGATGCACAGTTGTAACATATTGTTCCTTTAATGTCATGTTCTGGACTTCTTATTCAGGCCACCAGTCCTGAAACAAATACCACACATTCAGTTTAATATTCAAAAGAATCAGTCACAGAAGAACATTTGACACCTTAGACATTTTTAAAAAAAGTAATCACATCCACTTCCACAACCATAAGAATACACCTTTTTGTCTGAATTAACCCTGTGGAATACAAATTTAGTCACTGGAAAATACACATTTCTTTGCTACAACTTTGACTGACATCAGTGATTTGGCGTGTCATAGTGTTTGTGTGTGTGGTGGAGCGCTGCAGCTCTGGAGAGAGGAGAGGAACAAGTATCTCTTATTCACATTTAAATGTGACAGATGAAAACATACATCCAACAAGCCTGGGAGGAAGCAGCTTCTTTCATCCAAACATCCAAGATGTTCTGTATTCTCTCCAGAATTTCTTTCCCATGTAGATCGCCTACAACCCTATCAAATAATATAAATAATATATGAGAAGTAAACTCCATCAATTTGTTATTGTCATGGAAATCTAGAGAGCAGACTGTTTCTGTTTTGTTTCTGTTTTGCCTCGGGCTATGGTAAGCACACTTGTCAGTGTTCCCTGGGATCTCCTGTACTCTATGTGTTTGTGTGTGTGCACAGTCATGTAGGATTTATTTTCTTTTTATTTTTCTGTGCATTTATAGGTAAGCATGGGTGTGGTGGGCTCACGGTATGTACATATGTTTGCATGTTGATATCCTTTGAATATACATGTGGAATAAAATCTGTATGTGAGACTCCCACCCGTATTTTTTCCTTAAGAAATGTGCAGAGAGCAGATCCTTGAAATAACATGAAATTTGCATTTAAATCTTCAAGGCTAAAGGATAATAACAACATTATATACACTGGAGATAAAAATGCTGCACAATCTCACTTGAAGAAGTGACTGTGGTTGCACTTTATTTTACAGTACACTAATAGAGTGTAAGAAGGAGCATGTTGTATTAAATTAGGCAAAAACTAGAAATACTTTATTAGTTGGTAAACAAATGCAACTATACCTAACTGGGTACAAACACCTAATAGAAAACTAATTAGATACAACAAGCCATTCTTTGTATCAAAATAAATAGAAACTACATGTTATAATGTTCTTTACTGACCCTTAATAGACAATCTTAGAAGGGACACACTACAAAAGAAACTTGATATCACATATCTGCTACTTCAGACATGTCTTCTATGGCTGGTCCTATACAATTGGCAGAGTAGCCAAGACAAACTGACAGAGATGGGGATTTGAATCTACAACATATGAACAGACTTAAACCAGTAAACTACACTGTGGTGCGTCATTATGTATGATGCTGTGGCTGGGCATTGCTATGTGCCTATTCCAAGCCAATGGGTAAGCTGACCCACGCCATGTTTCTGGGCAGCTGTGAACATTTGTTTTCATGTTCAGTTTGACATCAGAGTGACAGAACGAGGGCTTATACAGAGGCATTGTGGGAAACCGCTGCCTCCACCACGTGAGAGGACACATGCTTACTTCCCCTAGGAGTAATTTTGTGTTTGAGTTGATGTCTCTGTCTAACAAAACTGAACAGACATGATAGGCGACACAAGGAAGACGATGAGCCTGTCCAGTGCGAGAGCGACTGCAGGATCTCAGGATCGAGCTGGACCAGAGATGGCAGATGGTGTGGACACACACACACAGAGTGTCAGTTAACACCAGCTAACGTTAGCATTCCTACTATAAGACTAACTATAAGAGACTTGAACTGGACTTGTGACTAGAGATGTGACTTGGACTGGCAAAAAAGTTTCTGTCTACTTTAATAGAAAATACAGCTTGTTACGTCTTATTAGTGCACCAGTAGTGTATGGGGTCTAATTAGGGTATTATTGTTGTAGTATTGTTTATTTACTGTGTAATAAAAAAAACAACTTTTTTTTCTAATTTGATACCAAGTAGGGCTTCTTACATCTTGTGTGTTGTAAAATAAAGTGAGACTGGGGTTGCTTTCATTATTATGGTCTATTCTGGCTGTTCACCACATTTTCAGTCTGGAAAAAAAAATAAACAGTACCACTAAAAACGCAACAGGGCTTCTGTTGCCAGACTGTTCATTCTTGGCAAGTGCTCTAACACACTGGCTCTGCCGCACATCGCAGAATCTTTCCTCATTTGCGAGGAGATGGAGAAGGATGTGCAGAGATGTGAAAATAAGCCCAGACTTCCCAATGAGTATTCCACTCACAGCTCCCTGACCTTGAGGTGAGCTTATCCCTGACCAGTGTGCAAAGCTGCATGAATTATAATATCCACCTATAGGTCCGGCCCCAGCCTCTGCCCTGACCAAACAGCATCGGGCCCCGCACAGCTTCTCCCCGCCTGAGACCAGCAGGAGCTTTTCACTATAACTCTGTTCACTGAACGATGAAGTCCCAGCCAGTCGAGATGCTTGGTTCAAAAATACAAAGACAGCACGAGGATCAGAGCTGGTGTTGGTAATTTTTCAAAGGATTCTTATTGCAAATATTATTTATTTGTTTACAGTACGTATGGTAAGGCTACTCTCTGTCAGTGCTGTATTTCTCCTCTGAGGTTCAGGGGTCTCTAACACTTGGTTGAGGTGACGTGTGGTAGGTTTGCAGTGTTGTAGACATGATTATTATCTCTGCCTTCTGTAAACTGAAAAATAAAATCCACTGCAGATCACCTACAAACAAAAGTGACTTTCTTTTTCCAATTTGTTTTTGGTCTTAGAGAAACAAACTTGTGAAGGACCAGGCACCATGCAAACTCTGGCATTTTGCTATATTTTATTTGAGATATTCTGTGGCATGCAGTGGGCTTTTAGAGGTATTTTGCTGAAAAACAGCTGCCAGCATCACGACTAAGAGCAGTGAGAGTGAACAAAAACAGAGAAACACAGAGGCGTGTGAGCGGGTTACTTGAGTGAATCACTACAAGAGTCATGTGATCATTGTTACTAATAAAATATTGATCATAGCCACTTTAGTAAATAAACCATATACATAAGTAAACACAGATGAGGGTGATAAATATCTGAATCTAATGTGGCTCAAATTATCATAATAAACTGATTTAGTGCCTGATTTTCTTTATCAACGCATGCAGCATCTTTATCAATTATTGTGCTATATTGTTTATATATTACTGAAATTTTATCATCCTGGTCATCACCATTGTTCTGGACAAATGTCTCAACTGATATGCTACATACTGTGGATTTGACTTTTTGACATTTTGGGAACTGTGCTTATTTGCTTTCTTTCTGAGAGTTAGATGTGAGGATCGATACCACTTTCACGTCAAGTCAAATTTTATTTAGTCCCAAATCACAAATCACAATTTGCCTCAGAGGGATTTACATGCAATGTACGACACCCTGCCTCCTACTCTCAATTAAGGTGAAGAAAAAAACTAGAGAAACTTTGGGAAGAGCCACAGAGAAGGGACCCCCAAAACATTCATTTCTGTCACTTTCATATCTGTTGTTCAATATGGTTCTGCAAGAAACCAGTTAGCTTTACTTAGCACAAAGACAAGATCAATCAATGTCAAACTATTCCTTTAATGTGAGTGCAAAAATCTTAATAAATCATCACTGCTTAACTCAGGCCTATTCAACTGTAGGCTCATGGGCCCAATCCAGCCATTTAACAAGCTCGATTTGGCCCATTGATCATTTATATGTTAAAAAAGAAATATAAATACACAATTTTGTCAAATGAGAGAGATGCCAATTAGTCCATTCAGTGGTGTTGTGTCTATTGTTAATCACAAAGAAATGTAAAAGTTTTCATTCAGGCTCTTTAACCTGAGGGAATTCAGGAGAATCAAACCAAATGAAAAAAGATGTTAAATGCAACATTGTGTTTATTAAAAATACAACAAGCTACTTATAATTACAAAAGGTGCTTTGTTTTTCTTTCATGTTCTTTTTGTACTTTGTGTTTCTTTTCCAATTTTGAAAACTAAAAAAGTGGAGAAAAAAATAAGACATTTACATCCCTAAATTTACAGGTTAGACATCCGGCCCCTTTGCACTTTACGTTTCAAATCCAGCCCTTCTAAAAAAGAAAGTAAATGAACAGACCTAATCTAAAAATCTTTGATCTTAAAGTTTCAAACTGACACCAGCACTACTGTGGGCTGCAGATATTTTTATGCCTGTGCGCTGCTCCACCGTCTCCACATCAATTATCACTGTGGTGTTGGTTATATCTGTCCAGCCAGACACAGAGTCTCAGTCTAATGTCCACTGTCACACACAAGACTGACAACAACCACTATAATTCAAACACATTATGTGGACCTTGAATAATTATGGACCATGTGCAAATGCAACATGTTTAAGCTCACAGTGTTCTGACTCATCTCACCACATGTCGGCACTACATGTGTTGTGTCAGATGCTACAAGTGTGGTGCCTGTTTTGTTCAAAAGGCTGTTCCTCTTTTTTGCTTTGTTTCATTTAAAGGAGAAATATGTAATAACTGTGCATCCAAAAATGAGTACAACGAGTTGGAGCCACAAACAGTATATTAAATAGTTTGAAATCCTATTTTATATACAATCTATGGCTGAAGTGAGTTGCTTCCCTCCGGCCCTTCATCTCCAGGCTCAGGCGAGCGCAGGCAGCCTGCAGGAACACTGAAGGAACGCAAGACACACGCAACATTGTATTTTGACAAGAATAAGGGATGATGAGTCCTCCACTGTAAGTTGATCAGCTCTTTATAACTGTTTGTCTGTCAATGTAAAGCAGAGTTTGTTATCCTGAAAACAAAAAGAGTTATAAACATCTACTCCTTCTAAAAGATTATTGAGGATTTCTTACGACTCATAAACACTTACTCATTTGTTGACTGTCTAGCATTAATTTGGACCGTAATTAACATGAAACGAGCAAACAAAAATAGTCATGTAAGCCCGGAATAGAAATTTCAACTTTGCAAATTTTCTTAATATCTAAAGACATATCATGGACATTATGATTTATTACAGCAAATATATTACAGATTTCTCCTTTAATGGTTTGTAATGTTGACATTTTTTGTTTCCACTTTCATGGTTTGTAGAGAATATATTCTGACAATTTTCTTTTTTGAAAATAAATTATATTTTTTTGGTAACGAAATAGGAAAACCAGACAGGCAATGAGGGGAAGTTTAATAAAAGAGAGAGGGCAATAGGAAAATTCTGATGGGTGCCATATAAATTATGCTGCAGTGGGCAATCGGGGCTGTTTCTGTGCTATTATGCAATATCTCTCTGTCTGTCGTCCGCCTCTCTCCATCTGTCTCTTTCTCTACTCCCTGTCCATCTGTCTTTCCCTCTTTGCCTTCCTGCCTGTTCCCCTGTAACCCCTCTTCGTGCCCCCCCATACACACATACACACACACACAGTCACACACACACACTTGCTCTGCCTTATCTTTATTCCCAGACAAGGCTCCCTGTTTGAGCTGTCATTATAACCACTTTGAATAGCCTAGCTTCATGGCGAACGAGAGAGACATGCTGTGCCCAATCACACAACACTTTCTTCCTGTCCAATAGATGCATGTCATTTTTCATTCTGGGCAAGGTAATATGTATTGAAGGATTTGACTCCAAAATCCTGGAGTGACTGAACATAGCTCTGAGAGAGGTTTTTTTTTTTAATGATAAATGCTCCCAGACAAGGATGGTGTTCAACTTTTGCCGGCTTTGAGCAGAAAGCATTCCTCCACCCAAAAGGCTCAATTATTTCTGTGCCTGCTAAGAGGGCGATCAGGCCCGCAGTTTAGTTAAGTACTTCAGAAAGTGTGGGTTGTTACAGGATACCTCACAGTAATTCATATGAGGAGGTGTTTCATGATTCATGGACCACATGGTGAACACTTACAGTCACTTGAACCAACAACTGGCAGAGTGACAGATATGTATGAAACCGTATTCACTACTGAAGACCAAAGGAAGTAAGTATGAACATTTTAGGTTGTTATGCAGTCCTGCTCTAGTATTAAGACTGAAAGAAAATTACAAAAGAAAATATGACCTTTAAATATTATGACAACCAAAAACAAAAAAAGAGTAAATACTACGGCTGTGGTCAACCAAAGAAAATCCTGGTTGACTGAAATTCTACGCTTCAACCAGCTGATTGTTAAACGGGGAAAAACTGCACATTATCTAAATCAACCACAGAGCACTGAATTCCACCTAAATGTGCTCTAACCAGGGTTTAAAATACAGGAGAGCCACGAGGAGTCCAGCTCAAGGTTAGTGTCCACTGTTTGTTGACATTTCCATTGTTTCTCAGACAGCAGGGCTGGATATCATTTAAAAATTTGATACCATTTTGGATACTAGTATCCTTAAAGTGATACTAAAACCAATAGAGTAGTTAATTTGATACCCTTTTCCCCTCCTTTTTTTCTTTTCTTTCTCAACATTCAAATCAGTACCCCTCATGTCAATGAAAGCATTGCTGAAATAAGTGATCTGCATTTTATACTTTTTTGTTATCAGACACCACAGACATGTAATGTATCAATACATTTCAAATGTGTTGGTAGCAACTGAGATAACTGTTATGACTGGGCGCTATACAAACAAATTTTACTTTTTAAATAGGCCTTTACATGTTTTTAGCCACACCTCACGCATACTTTTATATTTCCTTCATGTGTTTGTCTTTTCGTATTTTATGTGTGTGAAACAAATAAACCTAATTCAAGTGAATTTATGCTTTCTGAGCTGCAACTGCCAACTCTGTCATGTACACTTGTTGTAGCTGCTGCTGTAGTGGGACAGTCACATGTCCCATTATATGAAACAATGCTTGTGGTGATTGGCTGCGAGACAACCATAAAAGTAGTCATTTTTTTTCCAGATCTGAGGACAAAAAGGATTGAATGGAGGTATTGTTTGACTGGAGAAGTTTCGATACTAGCTGGTATTGCAGTCAATGCCTTAAAAGGTATTGAGTACCGATACTAAGCGCTAGTGGAGAGCAATTCAAACAACTGTGACACTGTAACAGTGAAATTCCTGTAATTTGACCATTTCTTTTTCACACGTATACAGTTACCTTGAGGCCAGTATGTCAGTTAAGTTTACATCCGCCAGCAACACAAACGCACACACCAGTGACAAGTATCAGAGCAGAACCATCTTCCATATAACGCTACCTGAGCTAATGTAGCACTGCAGTATAACCTTCCACAAAAAGTGACATTAAAAAAAACAGCATCCAACCTACTCTTATTAATTAATTTGCACCTCAGTCTGTGGGAATAGCCACATTAGCAACATGTTAACACCAAGTTCAATAGGATAACCTATAAAATAAGCACTAAAACAGCTTAACTTACAGCTTCTAAGTTTGAAGACAGGTCACAGTAGGTATCAATCTATCATTGAGCTTGAACTGTTATGGGTCCTTCTTGAGAAAGCCGCCAGTAGAGCAATGTTAAAATACACATACATGTTGTCATTGAAAACAAATTTTATCCACCCAGCTCCTCTGTCCTCTGAGGCTGCAGGCTGGTGTAGCGATGTGTGCTGTTTCTCTGACAAGGTGTTGATTATTTTTGAGCTGAGTAAATGTTCAGTAAATAGCCTGTCTCAAAAATAAATACATCAGGCTTAAATATGTCCCTCCCATCTCTGAAAATAATGGATTAGGCACTGCTTCTCCCTGTGAAAGTAACACCAGTAATTGTCAGAACAATGAGAGGTCAGACAAGAGCATATTGACCAACCAATCGACCAGAAGGTGTCAGACCTGGTAAATACAAAGTCAGTTGTGCCTTAATAATGTTAAATAATTTTTGAATTTTAACTCCATAAATGAGTAAATTGGCAGAGGTTGTAGATCAGTCATCTGATCACACTCACCAATCTATGTTGAGCCATTGCAGACACCCTAGTTCTAGAATGTAGTAATGCGCATGTGCACTGTGTTGCTGGTACATCTGCCAAGCAGAGTATTGTTATTGCATCCTCGATATCATAGTCAATAAACTAAGTTCCAAGTTATTAAAAGTTGTTTTTATTGACACGAGCATCCAACATGGTGTCAGAAGACTCATTCCGGACCTTTTTCACGGACTGTGCTTTTTCAACTCTGCCTGTTAGCCGGCGCAGCTAACCTGTAAAAACATGACAGATGGATTCCGGCAGCCTGACCCCCTCATATTTGACGGTAACATCGCCGAGAACTGGCATATCTTTGAACAGGAATATGACATATTTTCATTGCGGCAGCACACTCTGACAAGCCGGCCCGCACACGAGCATACATCCTCCTCAATCTGGCAGGACCGGAGACCATTGAACGTGAACGATCTTTTGTGTATGCAGGAGGGGTGAGGGAGCCCGGTGAGGGAGGACGAATCCTTGTCCCAGCGGAATCCAAAGAGGACCCAGAATGTCTCAAGAGGAAATCTCGGGATGTGTAAACCCTCAAACTAAGGTCACCATGGAAAGACACAAGTTCAACACACGGAATCAGAAAGCTGGTGAGACAATTGAATCATACATCAGTGATTTAAAGATCAAAGCAAAAGGCTGTAATTTTGGAGATCTCTGTGAGGAACTAATTAGAGATAGACTGGTCTGTGGCATAAATAATGACAATCTGAGAAAGGCGCTACTGCGTGATCGTGATTTGACTCTCACTAAAGCCATTTCCATACGTCAAATTCACGAAATGACTGAAGAGCACAATAAAACGCTGGCTTCTCCACAGCACTCAGCCACAAATGTAGATGCAATCCAAGCCAAGCTCATGAGAAAGCAAACGGATGACACAAAAGTGAAAAATCAGTCTGATAAAACAGGGGCAAAGAGCATTTCTAACTGCAACAACTGTGGAGGTACCCTTGCAGCTAAAAGAGACAAATGTCCAGCTTTTGGCCAACAGTGCCACACCTGCAAAAAGTGGAATCACTTTAAAAAATGTTGCAAATCAAAACAACAGACCTACAACAGGCAAAGACCTAGGAGGACTGTTCATCAGCTGGAGCCTAACCATGCTGACAGCACCACAGATGAGACATTTTATGTCAACAGCATATCACTGCAACAGAGTGTTGACTCAACTGCTGCACAGATAGAGGAAAATGATGAAGCTTTTGTCACTGTGCAAGTAAATGACACACCATCAGAAATGAAAGTTGACACAGGTGCCAAGTGCAATGTCATGTCAAAGGAGACATTTGAACAGCTAAAATGTGAGGAACAAATAAAAGCATGCACTAAATCTACAAGCCTTGTTGCATATGGAGGCAGTAAAATTAAGACTGTTGGTATGGTTAGCTTGCAGTGTCACCTAGACGGACAACCATACATGCTGCCATTTTACATTGTTCAGGAAAATGTTTTGCCACTGCTAGGGCTTCGAGCATGCAGGTAAATGGGGCTAGTCTTGTTCAGTAAAGACGTTCCCCAGTTAAGCCCCACTGATGATGATCTGGCCCACTAGATTCAAACAGAATATAGCGATCTCTTCTCAGATGAGCTTGGAAAGCTACCTGTAACCTACTCCATGACACTCGACCCTGATGTGAGACCTGTTGTCCGTCCTGCATATCGCATTCATGTGGCTATGAAAGACAAAATCAAAGCGGAGCTCGACAGGATAGGGAAACTAAGTGTCATCACTCCTGTCTCAGAGCTGACTGATTGGGTGTCATCTATGATTGCCACTAACAAAAAGAACAAACAAGAAATCAGAATATGCATCAATCCAAGAGACTTGAACACTGCTTTAAAGAGGCCACATCACCCTATGCGGACTGTGGAAGAGGTGGCCACACATATGTCAAACGCAACAGTGTTCTCTGTCTTGGACGCAAAGAACTCATTTTGGCAGGTTTCACTTGACCATACATCCTCAGTGCTTACTACCTTCAGCACTCCTTTTGGTCGCTACAGGTTTTTAAGAATGCCATTTGGACTCAGTTCTGCCAGCAAAGTGTTCCAGCACTCCATGGAGCAGATCTTTGCTGGGTACCCCTGTGCAATCATAGTCGATGACATAATTATCGGAGGCAAAAACATGGAGGAACATGATGCCAATTTGAGAAAAGTGCTCAACCGTGCCAAAGAGGTGAACTTGAGGCTGAATCTTCCCAAGTGCAGGTTCCGACTGAACCAGGTCAGCTATGTTGGTCGTGTTTTCACCAGTGAGGGACTCAAAGCCGACCCCTCCAAAACAAAAGCCATCAGTGATATGCCAGTGCCAGCAGATGTCCCAGCTCTGCAAAGATTTCTTGGGATAGTCAACTACCTCGGAAAATTCATCCCAAACTACAGTCAGCTGACAGCTCCTCTGCGGCAATTCACACACAAAGACATAGAGTGGCCTTGGCATGAGCAGCAGCAAAATGCTTTTGAAGCACTGAAGAAGCACATGTTCTGCCCTCCTGTTCAGTATGGGCTTGGCACAGCATGCTTGCAGGAAGGGAAACCCGTGGCCTGTGCTTCACGGACACTAACTGCCACAGAAACCAGATACGCTCAAATCGAGAAAGAGTTGTTGGCGGTGGTGTTTGCATGTTCAAAGTTTAACGATTCCATCTATGGCAAACCTGTAACCATCGAGACAGACCACCAGCCTTTGGTTTCCATTCTCAAAAAGCCCATACATGCAGCACCAGCACATTTACAAAGGATGATGTTAAGACAAATGATGATGGAAAACAAATGCACCTGACTGACACTCTGTCGCGAGCTCCACAGAGTTCTACAGTTCAGCACGCTGATGAAGAGAACAGCTTTGATGTAATGACAGTCAGCTACATATCCTCTTCTCGCCTTGAGGAGTTAAAGAGACACACTGCAGATGACACAACCCTGCAAGACACTCCGTACCTGCATTAGGCAGAAATGGCCCAAGAAACAGCATAGGCATAGTTTTCTGGCCCACATTAACAGACATCAACAAAGAAATGCAGTCATGCTCTGTTTGTAACAGCACAAAATCACACCAGCAAAGAGAACCACTTCAGCTGCATCCAGTTCCAGACCTGCCTTGGTCTACTGTAGCAACAGACATCTTTGAATGGCGCAACTAGCAGGTATTTGGTGCTAGCAGACTCATATTCAGGCTGGTATGAGATTGACCTGCTTCGTGACATTACCTCTGCATCAATCATCACAAAACTCAAAAGACAATTTTCTGTTCA
>JAJHUR010076724.1:0-12998 GCA_027495735.1 Lutjanus campechanus | reverse complement strand
TCAAAGATTTGAATCATCAGTCGACTGAGATTTTATTTTATCATACTAAACTGTAGGAGGACACACACTTTACTTTCTCTGTCTGTGTGAAAATCTGATATTTTCATGCAACAGATGATGAAGAAAGGCGTTAAAAGCTAATGTTAACCCCTCAAGACAGTATTTTACTATGTTAGCTAGCTAGCAATTGGTCTGCGTTAGCAAGCAAGCTAACATACGTACATCAGCTGAAACCCAAATACCACAATATATTTCACCTGCACTGCAGTAATGTTAGCTTTGACTCTGGTCTCTGTGTTATGTGGTGGGTGCTACTTGTTTGTTGATGTTAGCAGACTCCATTTTTAAGCTAACGTTAGCTAGTGTTGCACACTGTTGGTGCTGAGGAGCAGAAGAGACGACACTCCGGAGCGCACATACACATCACATCCTTTGGATTTTCACAGAAAATTTGTCAGGAGCAGGAAATCAGTCAGGCTGTCATCTGCAACTAAGAAAGTCGTGAAGGTTTTATTTTTTAAGTTACGTTAGTCTGCTCACACATATATAACTTAATACAACTTGATTAATACATGTAAATAGTTTCAGATGCTCATATATTGCATCTTTAAAGGAAGAGTCTGGTGTTATTTTGTTCTCCTTGTCATAAAACCTGTGACAACAACAAAACATCTTAATACATCTCTTTTAAAAATGGTTAAAAGTTTAATTTAAAGTATTTCTTTGAAGCAAACTTCACTCAAATATGAAGAATTAGTTTGTCTTGGGCTGTTTTCAGCAGTGGATTAATACACATTTGATGCTATAGTGAGTATTTGCAGCTGTGAACGGAGCTGTTTAAACTGTGACCAGCTTCAGACTGCAGCTCTGATTGGCTGTTTATCAGCTCTTCATCACCTCTCTGCCGCCTCTCCGTCAGCTCCATCTGCTGCTGCTGCAGATTACAGGCTGGGAGGGAAAGCAGCCAAATATTTATGATCTTCGTACACAAACGATTCACGAGGTCTAAACACTGAAGAATGACAATCGAGATCTCCAAAACCGCCTCAGATGAAAAAAAAACCATCTAAACCAGCTGGACTTCCGGCTCTCTGTAAGCAAAGAGGGTTAGACAGGTGACTAACCCTCTGGAAACACATCATTTCCCCATTTATGGGGAAATGATAGTATGTATAGCAGAAGGAAAGCTGTCACTGTTATGTAATCTCATACAGCTGAATCTTAAGTAGAGAGAAAAAACGAAGAACGTCATTTTCTTTTGTCTGTTTTCTTGTGTACAAGTTGAGATTTGATTGTGAAAGTTGGGTAACACTCAGTCAGTATCAGTTTTGTAGACAGAGTTATGTTTCCTTTGGATGTCAAAATTATTACAGTCTGGATTAATAAACAATATTACAATATTTTTGGATGAAATGTAGATTAAAAAAACAAACATCTGCATCGTAAACTGTTCAGTGTTTGCAGTCATTTATTGTTGTATGACTAAAATATTTAGTCCCACGCACAGTCAGTAACCAGTTTGTCCCCATTTTTATTTTCAGAGTTTAGAACCAAAACCATGTGAGCTGTTCTCAGAGGACAAAAGCTGTGGTAAATAATGCTAACAACCGTTTTGAAATTTGGCTGCGTGGGGACAAAAAAACTGTGTGAAAATACATTTTCAAAACAAGAGAAAAACAAAAAGTCTGCAGCCCTGTGAGGCGACACGGCATTGTTGAAATATTTCACGACCAACCACAAATATAAACCTGATGGTGACGCTCCAGGAAAAGTCACCAAACTCAGATGGATGGCCAAAGTAGGGGGAGAGGAGTTATATGCACATAAGGAGGGTGCAAGGCTATCAGAAACTGTTTCGAAGAAAAAGGTAACACGTGTACACAAAAAGTTTAAATGGTGTTTCAATCACACTTGGATCTTCATCAGGTCAGAGTATTTGAACAATGTAAACTCCACCCATATTTATCCATCATGTGCCTCGACAGGCTGACAAGCTGTGTGACAGCCGCCGTGGTTAACCTTCAAACTTGACATGACTTAATAAAAAGCTGTTCTTGACCCTGACGGACATATTTGTCAAATTGTTGGTTGTATTAACACAAGAGTTTTTTCTCTTGCTGTTATGTAATCTGACCAGCTCTTGGAGGAATAATGATACCTTGGTTCTGTCTATGATTTTAAGATTTTGCCTTTTCTCCTTCTGTCCATTATAAAATATATTTGTGTGCAGGTCGTAGATTTCTCATGTATGAGATGATGCAATTTATTTGTGTAATTTATTGAATTGTTAATGGTTTTTTAATGTTGATCCCCCTGTGAGGTTTGAATGGTTAACCTCACCGGCTGTCGTAGCCTATTGAAGCGATGATCTATAAATATCATCGCTTCCCTTTGCTTCCTGGGCACCTTCACAGTCAACACTATGAAATTACTAAGAATAAAATGCAAAACATTGACAGCACAAGTAACTATCATCCATCACATCCACAGCTGCAACACCAGGTCAATCGCTAATCACATCTACTGTAGAAAGCATGTCAGTCAGCCCAGAGGTAATAACATCTGATGTCACTGCCCTAAAATATGATCCAAAACAAAAACAACTGATGGAACTATGTTAACAATGTTAGCTAAAGATCATAAATCAGCCTGGCCTTCAGATGCTGAGCCCCAAAGTTGTTGCAGGAACGTAGTTGCAATGAAACTTTTTCGACATGTGACGTTGTAGCAACTTCCAGAGTTTCCACCACTTTTTGAAGATGTTATGATGTTTTAGCAATGATGCAGCAACGTGCAGAAATATAGAGAACATCACACAAAGGACGTTGAGTGGATGTTACAAAAATACCATAGAACAGCTGTTACATGTAACGTTTCAACAATAAAACAGCAATGAAACTAATGGTAACGTAACCTTGTTACTCGCAGAGGGTCACTTAAATAAGGAGGGTGTAAATACACCAACTCGCCTTTCTCTGGCGGAAACAAGAACATTCATCATGATGGATGTTGTAATTGAATAAATATTAAAACAATAATCTTATAAACAGCACTGACAAAGATGTAAGTGGCGACAACATGACACACACACGACTTTCATGGCCTGGTAAGTTTGTGAAAGGAAAAATGATTAATTAAATAAATAACAACTCGCTCCCTCGCTTGCTTCTTTGGCCACATCTCTGCTTTGTTGAACATTTTTTGTTTGGTGTAGCTGAGAGCAGTGAGGTTGCAACGATGCAGACTTGTTGTTGGAGGGTTAGGGTTAGGGTTAGGGTTATTACCCACTCGCCCTTCAGGCTGACTGGTTTGGGACGATGTGTAGAGGCCAGTTTGGGATTGTTTGTTGTTTCAGTGCTGCACACTTTAACATCAGAGAAACAGAGAGTTCACAACAGTTCATGAGTCAAGTTGGTGTTGTTTGTTGGGGACAAAATCAGCCATTTCAAAAAGTGGTGGGGACGGTGTAAATGACACCTACGCCTTTGAGGAATCATGGGTAAAATTTCACCAAATTTCATGCCAGTAGTTGCTGAGACATGTCAGTCTGGACCAAAGTGGTGGACTCACTGACCAACCAAACCTTTTCATGCCCAGTGTTGATCAAGTAGAAATGGTGAAAGTCACAGGGTCACAAAAATCATGAAGATTCATTCATCAAAATGTCGAAATCAGTCAAGATATCACGAACCTTTAAACATGGAACAAAAAGTCTAAATTATCTGAGTTTTTATCCTGGTTTATAAAACAAATTTGTCAAAGACAAAGACTGGAGGTCTTTCTATAGTTCTGTAACATGTATAGTGTTAAAAACCATTCATCAGTGAGAGAGTCGCAGTCGTCTCCTCCAGTGAAAACATCAACATGGTCGCTGTCCAAGCAGCCTGGCGTCAGGCTGTTGATTCTGACTCCAGTCAACCTCTCAGATCCTGATCCTACAACAACTCTGAAGCTCCCCGAAGGCCATAAAACGCGGATTTAAGTTGGTGGGCGAAGATGGCATCAGAAACAATAATATGACTGCCGGGGGAAAACTGGCGAGCCTGCAATAAAACACACGGAGCGTGAAATTCACTGACATATTTGAAAGAACCTGCAGTACAGTGACTGTATGAGGGCGACTCCTGCAGATCACCATGTGTTGATGACTCCAGACAGCGGAGGTCAAAGGTCAGAGCCACAGCTGACTGACCGTGACGAAAGAAATTATGTCCATTTCCTCCTGTGGATGGACTGATAAAAACATCAGAGAGAAACAGGAAGGAGTAGTTCTGCTTTACAGTAATCTTTCTTATATAACTCTTCAGATGAGATAGCATGTCTTTTGTTCTGTGTGGGAGGTCAGCAGTGAGGAAGTGCTGCGTGACTGGAAGGACCGGAGCCTCCTCCCGTCTGAAACCCTGTAACTCAGGAAACGGTGCTCACCTTTCCTCCGAAACCTGGCAGCTGACCACAAGGTTGTCTTTCAACAGCAAAATGTCTCTCATGACCAAAAACACGTCAGTATCATTGGGATAATTAATCCAGACAACAAATTCATTAATTAGTGGTAGGACTCATGTCCACAAGGATAATTAAGTGTTTTTTGATCTGTTGGCCTTATCAAAGGGACAGCATTAAGCATGATTTTCAAAATTTTGGAATTTGTCCAGTAGATCGCCTCAGCCAGCAGCCGAAAAACAGGCTGAAATGTCTGCAGTGTCACACTGCTTCCTAACTGGAAGTGACGCAAATGACCAAGCTGCATCAACCTGCACAGAGCAGATCAAGCGAACAGGAAGTCAGGTACAGAAACGGCACAGAGAGACTGGTCACTTTCCAAAATAAAACATCATGTGCAGATTTACGATCATAAAAACAGATTAAAAAAATTAACAGTTTACTATGGAGCCTACTTATCCGTGATAGAACCACAAAAATCAAGAAAAAGGACCAAATCAACAAAATCTGGAGCAAGTAAACAAAATCAGGCGGCTAAAATACTCTGAAACACTCCTGTTGGGGTAACTGTGTGAAGGATGGATCAAAACCGTGGTGTAGACATGAGATGCTCAGTGGAATCAACGGGTTAGGGGCACTAAAAGTGCTTGTTTTTGTCACTGACAGGCTCGGAGGATTATTCTAAGTGTCTGACAACATTGTGGAAAGGATCCCTAAAAACAAAGACTCTGTCAGACAGTTTTATACGATGGAGAACTGAAACCGTTGTAGTCTCTCTTCAAAGCCACAGAACACGGGAGATATAAGTCAGTGTAGTCAGCGTCTGACACTTCAGGGGACCTGAACATAAGAAAAACACTTTTTTAAAAGGAGGGGATCTTTGAGGAATGATTTGGAAATCACAGGAGATCAGCAGGGGTTTAAAAAAACAATATGTATCATTTAAACATTCAAAACTACCTCTGTGGTTCTTTAAAACTAAAGCAGATGGGAGTGACAGGAACCAACAGTTCAAACAGCTGATGTGATGAAGGGATGATGGCCTCCATCTGTAACAGCCACAGAAATCACTTTCCGTTCTGTCACAAATAAATTTAATTTCTGTCGACCACCATCCTGCAGCAGCAGGCGCCACGCACGCTCCACGGATGGAAATCTGCACATTTTCTCCTGAAACCGTCCACATTATACCAAACGTATTGAACACAGCCCAACGCCGAACCATCTCCTCCTCCCCGGGGCAACTCGATGCCTCATTACAGCTGAAGCCATTAAGGCGGCGGGAGGATCCGCACAGTCTGAGTCCAGACATTTTCATAACACAATCCATATGTTCGTGAGGAGGCTCCGACCGCCGCGGCACAGGGACGCTGAGGTTTCCGTGCAGGGGGGGTGAGGAGGTGAGAGGGCTGTATGGGTTCAGGGTGGGCCTTTCATCCACGGAGGTGGTGGAAACGAATCTGCAGTCAGGATCACAACGCCAGGCCAGAGGAATCCAAATACACCCCCCCGACACACACACCACCGACCACCCCTCCACCCACTGTGGGAATGTGGTTTCCTTACACTTACACACACACACACACACACACACACACACTGGGGTCGAGGTATTATGAAAGTCTGTAGGTTTGTTTTCCTCTGAGTTTGCATTTATTTGAACATTCGAGGACAAGTTTATGTGTGCAGACAAAGGGTGTGTGTGTGTGTGTGTGTGTGTGTGTGTGTGTGTGTGTGTGTGTGTGTGAAGTTCATTACGCTCATTCTTGTCTATGTCAGGGGTCAGCACCCGCCCTTTTTTAAACTTTAATTTTCATGTATCTTAGATCTACACTGTAAAAATAAAAAAGTTGAGAAAATGTAAAATTTCAACATACTTGCAACAAGTCAAATGCAGCCAATCCCTGTGACTTCTGCACGACCCTGCAGTTTTTTTTTAATCACCACAACTTTTCTGCAAATTTGACCAATAATTGTAGGTTCCCATAAACTCAAACTCTGAAAAGAGCACAAGGTTTGATGTATTTATTGACTTTTATCAAATCTCTGCGTTTTTCTCCAGAAAGATTTCGCTTCTTTGTGAAGAACCTCCCACGTGCACGTCTTCATTTACAAATAAAGCAGATTTTGTTAGAACCTTTGTGAGCCTGAGTCTTTTTGTTAAGGTGTGGAAGAGAGGGCAGTTTTATTCTCCCTGGAACAAGTTATCATTGATTTTTAAGTTTATACAAAAAAATCACAACATTTTTTGCTATTTCCAAAAAAAATGCCTAAAAACATCACAATATGCACTGCAATTTTTGAGAAAAAAGAAGAAAAAAATCCCCAAACAGTCCCGCAAATCCTGGAGGGACTGACTAATCAGGACAAATGTAGTACAAAGAACAACACATAGAGAGGAGGTCAGGACTTTCACACAGCAGAGTGAGGTTTGTTTTCTGTGTGAGAACAACAGTCAGTGTTGATTGTAGTTATTTTAATCCAAACCACAGTCTTTTTCTGAACATAACCAAGTAGTTTTGGTGCCTGAACCAAACCAAACTGCGACCAAATTGCAGCCGTCACCTGAAACCTTTCTCAGCGAGCTTTATTTTTAAAGTGTAACCTGATGTTGCATGTTTATCACGTCTGGACCAGCCAGGGAACGAGAATGATGGTGGATAGTACATTAGTTTGAAAGCTGAGGGGCCTCATATCTTAAAATGTTCTTCGATTTATACTTGAACTTTGTCTTAAAGATCCACCAAAAACTCTACAGATACACAAAATTGTGTAGAATCATGTTTTAGTTTTAAAAACGGGTGTTTTGGTCATAAAGTCATCTATTAATCATGAAACCTGAAGGTCTAAATGTTGTGAATCTGTGATGCCAGTGTTTGTTCAGTGTTTGTCATTTATCTGTTTTCTCATCGATCAATTCTTTTCACCACTACCAATATTGGATTGGAAGCTGCATTCATCACACATCCCATGCGCCCACAAGGACCCTTACGGTGTCTACTTGAGAATTGGCGGCCATCTTGAATTGATGTCCACGTGAAACAACCCCTCGTTATTGGGGAAAAAGAGGAAAATTACAAATCTTAGGCTCTTAACAAGGTAAATTTAGCTGTTTTGTTTCACAACAGCTTCCTGCATCAGTCAAATAAAACTAATTTATTCTCTTACATCATTTGCAAAGTTATTATATAGAGGTCAATAAAGAGTATGGAATAAAAGTCTGAGGATATGACATACAAATCTGAGGATTATTATTAATATTATGACATTAATATGGTATTAACATAGCAAACAACATGCAACAGCTCCAACACCATGTGCCCTGTGTTGTTGTTGTTGTTGTTGTTGTTGTCTTGTTGCGTGTCAAACACCTTTTTTTCACTGACCTCATGGTTTGTCTAATTTAACGGCTGAGGAAGTTTTGTAGTTCCTGAACTCTTTGGCTCCTGTGGCTCCTTTAATGGAAAACAGCCTTTAGTTATTTGGGGGAAGTTAGCCTGCAGCTAACTTTTCCAGAATAAAAAACATTTTTCCAAACAAAACACACACAGCTGTTTAATCTGACGCCTTATTGAAGAGTGTTATTCGAGCCGCCGCTGCCGAGCGTCAGAAAACACAATCAAACACAGATGACTTCACCAAACACTGTTCCTCAGATTTCTAGTCACCCTCAACAAACTGCTCCTTCATGTTCCTCCTACGCAGAAACGCACAACATCTAATTACCACCCACAGCCCGTCACAACTGACAGAGAGCCCCATTGGCTGTCAAAATGTCCTGCACCACAGCTTCAACTTTCAGCCTGACGATGAAACAAACACTGCGTGTGTGCTTTTGTTTTAAAAAGGACGAAATTGTAAGTTGAGCTCAGCGAGCAAATTAGAGATAATTGCACCTGATGAGTTCAGAGAGAAGATCTGAGGGAGTCACTGATGACTGATTATCCAGGAGAGAGGAAAAAAACATCTGAGACTGGTTCACAGTAGCTGGTAATTTTAAGGAAACGCACACAAGACACACACACTAGTTCTGATGTCACATCTTAGAGAAAAACAAAATCATGTTCTCAGTCTCCTCCAGAACCACGAGAAGATGGAAAGTCCATCCAGGCTTAAAGACTAACTGGAAACGGACTTAAAGAGACTCGTGAGCCTGACAACATTAAAGGAGCAATATGTAAGAATATTAGTTTCAAATAATTTTAAAAAATCAACAGAATGTGAAGGAGTAACTGTTTTGATGTTGTGTAAAAGACGTCTACAGATTGTGTTGCAGATCTACTGAAGTTAACACGCAGGGCATCTGCTGTCAAACTATATTTGGCAGCAACATAATATTACAGTAATTTCACAAATTATATGGGGAGATGTTGTCTTTTGAGGATGTAACGTGAACACAATTGCTTTTCTACAGTATGCACAGTTAAGACCAGCTTCTCAAAACTTTGCAGCATTAAACAGAGGTACTTTGTCAACTTTGCACAAGGATGTTGATCCCCAAATCCCAACTGGAACTAGATTTAGGGGTTTCCTCACCTCTGTAGAGTCGGGGAGAATATGGAGGAACCCTGAAGCAGTTTCAACATCAGTCACAGCCGGAGTTGTGCGATTAAAAATCAGAGCTTATATCACCCCCCAAAATTTAACAAAAAAAGAAAGAAAAATAGACCCAGGCTCCTCTGACCTCTGCTGGCATGTTGGTGGACAACAGTCAAGTCCTTTTGGACAGAAGTGTTTGATTCAATCGCAGTAATAATGGACACAAGTCTCTCTCCATGTCCTTTGGTTTGGTTGTTACGATAAAGAAGACGGGGAAATAACAGACTGAGCCTTTTTGGCTGCTAAAAGAATGATGGAACTGGAAAATCTCGTACTCTGACCGTTACTTATTGGTATGGAACAAATAGTCGCTATGATAAGTGATGCAATGTTTTTGATTCCAGTTGATTGAATTTAAAAGTGAGCCTCAACTTACTCTCTTTGCAACCAAGCCAGACTGGTACTGAGCAGGCTAATCTGAGACGACTCTGAATATCTGGTTCTACACGTGTCTACACTACACTGACTGTCTCTGGTTCTGGTAGCCATTCTGGCATTCAAAGCTGGGTCCCCCTCACCGTGGGCCTGTAAACCTCCTCCTCCCAGGACATCTAACGTTAGACACGTATATGGATACTGTTGGAGCCCTGTGTCTGTATTCTGCGTTTATTTCTGCATGTTTTCTGAAAGCTTACGGTTATGGTGAACATCCGTCTATAATCCAGTCGACACAGGTTCAGGGCTGTGAAATCAGAAAGTGCTTTAGGGCTCTGTATCTAAAATCATGACGGAGAAGGAAAATCTAAGTTATAAGCACATAAAACCTGAGCCCTGTGAGTAATCTGTAGTGTGTGTTACGTGAAGACATTTATCAGGTATGCACATCAAATTCACATGTTCTGAAAGTTAGCAGCCAACCAGTGCATGAGGATGAACCTCTTGGCTGCAGAAGCGCATCATCGAGTAACGTCATCTCACGCCGTGCTGTCTCACTCTTATCTGACTGCCTGCTGCAGACTGGCGGCCTGGGTTTGACCCCAGACCCCAGACTGATATATGAAGACAACGCTCCTATATTTAGACACAAACCACTAGAAGCCTCTTAGCATGGACACTCAGCATGCTCTCTGATGTTCAGAGCTGATTATGAATAATCAAACAATTAAATTCTAAGTAAGAGCAGAAAGTTTTACTGATGCAGAGTCAGAAAATCCTTGTGTGTTTAGTTGGATGACATATTTACTCTGAATGAAAAGACGCAGTTAAAAAGGGAAAACGCATGTGTATATTTAACAGAGGGACTCGCAGGGATCGAGTTCGCTGTGACTTTTGTCTTCTGGTTGTAAATATGTGAGGTTAACCACTGGAATCTCAGCTCGTTAAAGTGCTGGGTCCACATGTAATGTCATTTAATTAGCACAGTGACACGCTGCTGCTGCACCGACGGGTGAGAATACAAATTAAGAAATACACGGAGCTGAAGATACTAGTTAGAGGTGCTGCTGCGTATATATTTTGGTAGAAAAATGAACAGATTTATGTTGTCATGTGACTGTTTTGAGAACCGGACTCAGATTTTCTCAGGCGTTTCTGAGTTTATGTGGTTTGACTTATTAAACTGGTTTGGAAAGGAGCAGACTGGAATGTATTGTATGGGATTTCCCATTCAAATGTTCAGCAAAATTAGAGAGAAAGCATATAAAAGTGCATTTAGTGGTGCAAACTGCACAATGAATGCTTAAATCTATTGTGCATTTCAGGTTGACTCCCTGTATCGCATGTCCTGAAGCTTCACCAACTGTTCTTACTGCGAAGAGTTTTGTATTCGGTCAGTTATCGGATCTCTAAATCCAAAAATCCCCTTCGGAAATCAGGAAATGTACCTTTAATCTTTCCTTATAAAAGTTTTCAAAGAGCCTGTTGTTCATTAAAGGAGCTCAGTTGAGTTTTCTTGTAAACAAGCAGAAGTTATATTTATATTCAGAATTACTCACAAAATTTATTGTGTGAATCTTGGAGGAAAACGTGCTGAATCCGTTTCTTCCTGCACTGCTTAAATCTTCTTTTTCTTTTTCTTCTTCTAAAGAGGCGACGTTCCTCCGCTTCCAGTGAACCACCATGGGACCTCACTGTGGAAAGAATATGGACAGGATTCAATGATGAGAGACTAATATTTTTTGAATTGTGCTATGAATTACAAATATGATGCTTTTCAATTTAAAAGCTAATTTTACATGACAAGAAAGTCAGTGTTTGTTGTAAAGATACGTAATCAAAAAGACTTCACACCCGGCTGTCACATAAGAGACGTTGTGACTTTTTCCCCAACAAAAGCTAACGTTAGCCACTGAAGCTACAATATGAATGAGTATTTCACCAAAACAGGCAGAGATCCCACAGACAACAATACATTTTTACATGTTTTTGAATCACAATTTTTACAAGTTTGTGTGAACTTTCTCTGGCATGTCCCCCTATTCAGAAGCCAGAAACAGTTTGCAGCCACATTTCCCACATTTTTTTTTATCAATCATCAACAATAATTGGGGATGGAACTGATAAAAATGACTCAAAAGCCAAACTCGTTTGTTCATTTCCCCTGCATAGATCACATTACTACAGTTTTGTTTTATTCTTTATTTCTCCCCTGGTCTTCCACACTCCTTTGCTGTGGCTCCGTGCCCCACCAGGGGGACCTGCACTCCAGAACCTGAACATTCTGGATATCTTAATAAATTAAGTTTAATCAGTCGGCCGTCATGCCCCCTCAGTTTTCTACCGTCCAAGTGTGTCAGTGAACCGACACAGTGCCCAGACACTTCTGATATTGAATTACCAGATGTAGTTAGTCTAAGTTTCGTGTGTAAAAAACAAAATCTTTCAAGAGACGACTGTTGATCTCAGCGAGACTTTTGACTAAACTCCAGCAGCCTCACACTCAAGCTAACGTCACATTATCATCAGTAGGAACAATTAACGTATAAATTCCTAATTTTGGGATCCTTTCCTTTCCAGGAAGGATGAGGACACAGAGTTCGCGAAGGATAAATGAATAAAACACTTCACCCCTTTAGTGTTAGAAAACTAGCTTAGAGGTGCGTTGCTGCCACCAACTGGACCGGAGTGTAGAACAGTCTTCTTCTTCCCTGCCTTTGTTGGCGCATTAATACGTTTCTTGGCGCATTACAGCCACCTGTGGACCAATCAAATCATACATGTACACCCATGTGCACATGCATGAGCACAAACAAAACAGAGACCAAGTTACTGTAGTGGTCAGAAACTCCACAGGTACCTTCAACCCTTAAATGTGGTTCATACCTCAGATCTTTACTGACCGAGCACACATGTAGTCTGATGCTGATGAATGTATTAAATAAAAATACATTTTTGCAATTCATGAAATGTTTACAATAATTTCTAAATGTCAGATTTGTTTTAAAATTCATTAATTTTTTAATTCTTTTTTCAAATGTATGTTTATTAAAATTATTTTTGTAAAACAGAGAAAATAGACATAGATGATAGAATCATCAGTCAATAAATCAACACAAAATACAAACAGTGAAGCAAAAGGAGATAAACAAACTGTAATAATTTAAAAGAAAATAAAAACAATATTAAATAAAATAAATAAGAAGTGGGAGTCTGGAGAGTTTTTCTTACATCACTTCACGTCACATTAAACTATACTTCCTCCTTTTTCCAGGCCAGTTCTATCAGTCCTGACTTCATTCTTTGAGATTTAATGTTCCCAGATCCTGTAGAATAAAAAGTGTTTGTCCTTTAAGGCTGTGAAGGTTTCAGAAGGAATAATACCTGTCACGGTCTGTAGCTGCTGATGAAGCAGCTTTTCAAACGGCGAGTCCTCTCCACTTTTTCATTAAACTTTAAAATGATGTCGAACTGTGTTTCTTTCTTCTTGATGAAGTTCGGGTGAGTTTTTCTTGTTCTGGGGCATTTTCAGTTTTCAAATTTTACTCTCAATAATTGTTCAGTCCAAGTACGTCTTTCCCTAC
>JAJHUR010076722.1:0-13239 GCA_027495735.1 Lutjanus campechanus | reverse complement strand
AGTCATACTTGTAGGCCCGCCCTGATTTTCAACGAGCACGGAGAAACTTTCCACTTTCAGCAGATTAATGCAAAAACATCTTTCAAGTGCCAAACTCTGCACATACATCATTCTGCACAGTGTAGCTCAAACATCCAACTGTAGGAAGAAGAAGAAAAACTTTTGGAGTGAAGGGGGCCTTTAAAAATTTAAATTAAACCATCCGCCTGAGAGGTTTTGATGGAACTACTAACAACTCACAGATATCTAAAACATGACAGTGGCCCCAGAGTGTAAATATAGACGGTGCAAACAGTGCAGTTGCACCGGGACGAGTGGGGTAAGGGGTCCATAGAGAGAAGACCCTCCAATAATATGTCAGACGGAGTATGACCCCCATACAAGTGATTCAGATTGTCACCTCAGAAATACAGAAAGAGACAGTAAAAGAACTCACATGAGATTCAAAATGGTGCCACTTTTCAAAAGGCAAACCCATCTCATCTTTCTAAAATAGTCAGCAGCAACCTATAACATTCATATTTTTATATTATAGATGCTTATTCTATATAACCTATAAAAACTATAACTATAAAACATCCAGTTAAATGAATATTTGTTATTTTCTTTGGTATTTTTTGTCATAAACAGATGCTCAATAATGATGTTGCTAGTTTCTGTCAAAACTGACAAGCTGAGAACAACACTGCCATCGCTGGTGTGTCAACAACCATGTAGCAGGCAAAGTCAGGATAGCAACATGTGTACGTGTTTGTGTGCTTCATAACTAGTAAGGGGGGCAACTAGCCTCTGCATTTTTGTAAGGGTTCACGAGCCTAAAAGGTTGAGAAGGACCCTTTTTTAATCATGTGCCTATATTGTATTTATAATATTTTTTATGTGCAATCTTAACCTGGTCATCATCATCAGCTGTCAAATAAATGTAGTGGAGTAAAAGAAAAATGTAGTTGAGTAGAAGTATAAAGTACCTCAAAATTATACTGAAGCACAGCACTTGAGTACTTAGTTACTTTCCACAACTGACAAAATTTGATAAAATATCCTCAGTGCTCCTTATTCCTCCACTTATAATGAAACACACACAAGACTAATTTACTTTGAGGCCTTTGCTAAATTAAAATAATATGTCAGAGGGAGACATTTTATGGCAGGCAGGTAAAACATCTGTCATCTTGCTGTGTAAAAGAGTTTCTTCTATTTCTCAGCTCACATTTCCTTATCACACGTCCACTGTACAACACATGTTCCCAGTCACATCGCTGATCCGTCTTCCAATAAACGTGTGTCAAGGACACTCACACCTGCTCTGCGGAGCAGCGAGGAAACAGCTAACGAAGCTGTGTGCACGAACATACTGCGAAGCGGCAACAAACTCATCCTGCAATCTGTCCTGTCAGTCGCAAAGTTCTGTTGTGTCAAATTAAGAATCTGGTGATTAAAATATTGAATGTCTGCGGCAGCGACACGCCGTTCACATCTTACCGAGCTGATAGCACAGCGTCTGCTGTTTGAAGCTCGTCAGCCGTGTTGACATGTATATTATTCTTGGTTTTAACACTCTGCATTCACGCCGTGGTCACGACTGCATACAGTCCGTCAGGCCGCCAGGTGCTCCCTGCAAAAGACCCTTTAGAAAGGCAAACCACACGATTGTGGCATTCAGTGTGTTCTTTGAGCTGGTTGCTCTGTTTAATACAGAATGTGTTGAGGGTTTCTGTTTTTATACATTCAGAACTGTAGCCTACATGAGTCATCAGTCTGTGTCAGAGCCATCTTTCCCTCGGCTCAGAAAGATCATGAGCGGTGGGACTTTGGGGCTCTTGTCTGGATAAGCAGCCAGTGGCATCTTATTCTCCGCTTCTATAGCACTTTAGCGCCATCCAGTGGCACATTGAAAGACCAATAAGGAATGATCTACTGCATGCAGCCTGAAGTAAAGACTAGAAGCCTTTTCATGAACTTTTCCTTCCCTTTGTGTGCATTATGAATCCTTAATAACACTCAGAATGCCTTATATAAGTATAAAATAGAAAAAAGCAGAAACACTTGACTATTTAAACAGGAACAAAAGCGTTTCTAGCAGTGTCCACTCAACCTTCATATGTATAATAATCCTGTGGCCTTCAATAGAGCAAAATAAAATTACATACTCCATTGGCTTTCAGCCCACATACACCCAGGCCAGGGTCAATGCAGAATGCAGTGGATCTATACTGGACACAAATAGCAGACAGAGATACATCATTGATTAGCTGGCGGCTCCCTCAACCAACACAACTGGCTGGACTGGAATGCATCATAAGGACATTAGTATGAGATTATGATATCTGGCCTTGATATGTACGGAATCCATGAGAGGCATTCTGGGAAGGGGGGGTGGGGGATGAGAAAAAAAAGGAAGGGAAACTGGATGTCCATCTGCCAGGCCGACAGTAATCCCAGCACTCTCATTCCCAGGTGGGGGAAACTCTCAGTCACAGCTGTTGGAGGGCAAGATTTGGAAAAGGAAAGCATAAATTGTAAATAAAATCGTGTAGAAATGGAATAAAATTAATGTGAAAATATCCCATTTTAGTAAAAGAACAGCAGAAGTTAAGTTAGATAATTATATCATTCAGACGAGTAACAATTTTAGGGAAATATTGCTCACTTTATTTCTTTTTAAGTCAAAGAAATGCAGTCATTTTCATTTTTTTTCCTAAACTGTCTTTACAGAATAATAATGTACAATACGATTTGTTACAAGTTACATGATTACACATTTAATATCTTGTTCCCAAAGAGAACAGTAAAAGTAGCACTGTTATGACTGGTTAATAATTACCCTTTTACATCTGTATTATTATTTGCTTCGGCTTTACAAAGCCAAAATTCAGAGGCTATACATTCAAAGTGGACTTTGGAGCAGAGTATGACTTTCTGGCATTTGTTTTATCATATACAATATTATTATGCCATAGACGTGTAATTTCAGAGAAGACATCAGAGTTTGCAAAACTATACTACAGAGTGAAAAACATACCTTTAAATTAAAGCTAACTGGTAAGATAGCTACAGTTAGCCTTAGCTGACGCTAAATTTACCCGCTCTTTCTTATCGGTTTCATTCCTGCTATTGAAAAATTGATCTTACATCTTAAATTTTCATCCTATATGAATGAGGCAGGAGCTAAAACCAACCATGATGAACAGAAGAAAAAAATAATAACAGCAGCTGAATTCGTCCAGGTAAAATATCACTAGCATAGTTTAGCTTAGCTTAGCTTAGCTTAGTTAACTGCCCTCTCAGCCCCTGATTCCTGACAGTTTTAACCCTTAAAAATGTTACAAACGGATTGTTGGTGAACCTTTTGGCCTCTTGAAGGCAGCTGAAACTGGTTGTGAACACAAAACTGACACATCATCCTTAAATGTTCATACTATGTTTAAGCAGTCGCATATTTACCTTTTGTACCCAGCATCGCTTAGCATTTTCATTCGTGGTGTCCACCTGGTGAACCTAAGTCCAATATAGAGAAGGGAAGTCCGTTTTTTGATCGCATTTGAACTGTGCCACGATTAATGCATAAAATATTTGTTAATTTAAAAGATAAGTACAGTATGCAAGTCAAGAAAGTCACAGTTTTGTCATAGGTTTGATGTACCAGCATTTAGATTTAGGTGAAACTGCTCTCTTGTCCAAGATGGGAAAAAACGAGCAAGACCCGTTGCTCATTTGATTTCATCCTAGTATGAAAACACCCAGGCATCAGCGCCTCAGCGGCTAACATTGCCTTCACTCATGTAGCTTTTGGTTATGTAATTATGTTTTTTGACAGACTGATACTTCAACAGTTTTACAACAAACAGCGACTTTCCTTACTTATAAAATCATTTTTAATGACAAATGTTGTATGTGTAATTCCTGGCACAATTCAAATAGGACTTTAAAAAATTATTTTCTCTCTCCATTGACTGCCATACATATTTTTTCCTAAGTATGGTCCCATGGTTGTCCACCAGAAGGGGAGGGACTTTGCCTCTGTGTTCACTCTTTTTTAGCTCTGTTTTTAATCCCCACCAACTCCTGAGAAAAATATCTGGCCAGCTAGTTGCTAACTGTGCCTGCCTGCTGTTTGGTGCTGAGCAGATATATTGTACAGTGAGTTTTTTTTAGAACTTTTTCACTGAAAACAGCTGCCTACTGCGGCATTAAACTAATAACATTTGTAATTTATCTGTCCGTCGCGTAGTTTGGCGAACCAGTCTCAAACCTTTAAACCATTTTTCTCAGCTTCATCTTTTCTTTATTTCTTTGTAAGGCAGCATTGAGCTCTGCTGGAATGTGACTTGACAGATATAGTAACAGCTCCATCTCACACATCCATGCTTATTAGAAGTCAGCAGTCACTTGACGTTAGAAGGTATCACTCTTTAGACTGTGAAGCCATGTGGAGGAAAAGGAAAGTCTAAGCAGGGCCAGAGGGCTCCACAGTTGCCAGATCTTTCAGGTCACTGAGTTTTCGAGAGAATGAGCTCAGCCTGGTGCTGAAGGAGCCCCTCTTCTGGCTGTGATCCTCCTCTCGGGCCTTCAAACAGGCACATAGGCCCTTGCAGAGGCCCCCGAGACGGCCCCGGAAATGGTTCCCGATGAAGCAGTAGAGCACGGGGTTGATGGCTGAGTTGGAGAAGCCCAGGCAGAGGGTGAGAGGGGTGAGGTTCTGGATGGTCCAGTTTACCCAGCAGCTGTCCAACCACCCTTTGCTCTTCACAAAGTCCAAGAAGGTCACGCAGTGGAAAGGGAACCAGCAGAGGAAGAAGGCCAAGACCACGGCGGCTACGGTCCACAGCACACGCTCCAGCCCCCTGCCCTCCAGGGATCTGCCCGCGTTGGAGCTGGGGCACACGCACGGGGTTGGGGGTCTGTCTGGTTTACTGCAGCTCTCCTGGTGTTTAAAAGAGGGCATGTTGGGGGGGTGCGACAGATTCTGCATTCTTCCCAGCCCCCTATCAGCCATCAAATGTCTACCAATAGCACAGTAGCAACAGGAGATGACAAGCAGCGGCAGCAGGAAGGCCAGGATGATCTTCACCCAAACCAGAGTCATATACCAGTTATTATCAGGATAGAGAATCACACAGGCCTCCACGCCAAGCGCCTGGAGGTGATACGTGTTCCTCAGGTACAAGGTCGGGGCTGAGCAAGCGCACGCCAGGAGCCACACCAGGACGCACGTGAGCCGGGCGCGCTTGGGGTTTCTTGCACTCTGGGAGCGCAGTGGACGCACAATGGCCAGGTAGCGGTCCACACTCATGCTGGTGATAAAGAAGATAGACGCGTAGAGGTTGAGGTTGTGGAGGGCGCCGCAGACTTTGCAGGCGAGCCAGCCAAAGGGCCAGCTGTAGCCCTGGGAGTAATAGACAGCCCACAGCGGGAGAGACAGCAGAAACAGCAGGTCAGACACGCACAGGTTGAGCATGAAAGTGTTCGCCACAGTCCTCCTTGACGCGCTGCCATGAGCCAACACGCACACTGCCAGGGCGTTGCCTACGATTCCCAGCACACAGATTACGCTGTAGATGGCGGGGATGACGGTGGTCATGGATACAGGAGTCCAGTCTGTGCAGTTGGGGGCTTGGGAGGTGTTCAGATAGATTTCCATTGTTGAATTGGGGGAGGAGGTGGAGGAGTTGGAAAAGGAGAGGTCATTTGGGATCGCCATTATGAAACTGTATGTATCCTTGCGTCACCCAATTTGACTTCCCTCCTTTCAGTCTTCCAAGGTCAGCTGGAAATAAAACAAAACAGGAGAGCATTTACAATTCAGCTGCCTTTTACGGACAAAAAGTGTTCCTACGCAGCAATCAGTTGGCTCTTGTTTATTAGCTGTCGCACTTGATAACTAATCACAGCACAAATACATTACACCATTCTTGAAGTGGAGGCAGTAATGAAATACACATGAAGGGGTTGTAATAATCTGTCTGCTTAATGGATTCCTCAGAAACAACAATTTTGTATTAATGACCGAAAAAAGTTTTTGAAACATTCATGATTTAGATGAAAAAAGTGTCGACTTAATTTTAAATGTAATTGTTTTACAGGAGTCTTAACTGAAACTGATTATATTACGGTCCGGTGCAGCAGGGGAATGCATTATTAATAACAACAGGGAAATTAGGGGAGACCTGGGGCAATTGTAACCTTTTTTACATTTACTTGAAATACACTAATCATCTTTTGATATGTGCACTAATCAATAATACAATTGATATATCTTCACTAATAAAGAACGAAAAAGTTGAGACAAAGCAAATTTCAAGACAACTTACTTGGATAGATTTTTGAGTTTTGAGCCCAACTCAGACTGTTTGTTTTGGGGAGATAATTTACTTTTCCTCTTTAGATACACTGTTAACTGCCCTCATTCCTAAATTTAAAGATTCAAGTTTAACAGTGAAGAAATAAGTAAAATTAATCCAGTATATCTCAAATAAAAGCACACCTCAAAGTAATCTCATTACTGCTGAACTATCAAGATTTTCTTGTATATGTCAGGTATTGTATGCATTCAAAGCAAACATCTATTTATATTTTTGCTTAAGACTAGTCCACTCTTCTTGTGGTAAATACATTTTAGTTATTTGAAATTAGTAAAAAAAAGTTATTATGTAAGGTGCTTAGACTGGGCGGAGGAAATTGTACCACAGTGTTACAACTGCCCCCCCCCCCAGTCTTGCAGCCATGATAAACTACTGAATGCTGGCTACCTATATTAGCATTATATATTAGTTTGTTTATGTTAATATTTAACCAAAAACATAGAGGTAAAATTGATGTTTTTTTCATTTTTTTAATTTGCAGACATCCAAACTTTAAGCAGTGGAGGAAAAACACCTAAAACTCAGCTTTTTGTAGGAAACTCATGCTGAGGTGAAACGATCCTGCTCGTGCATGCTCCTCCAGCATGTGCAGAATAAACGTCATCATTCTAGCCGGTTTTGATTCGAAGAATTGAGTGTGTTACAATCGACCCTCGTCTCCCTCACATCTTGAAATAAAGTAACTTTTTTTCAAAACAAAAAATAACTGGTACTTATGCTAAGACAGTTGAACTGATGAAAGAAAGTAAAACTGAGATACCATCAAATCAAACCAGACTTACTAAATGATTTCTACATATTAAAAAGATTCACTTTACCTGGAGTGATTGAGTGTCCAGTCCAAGCAGTCAGACACTGTTCTTTTGGCTAAAGTCCATGTCTTGACAATCGCTCGTCGACCCCTCTAAGAGACATCTGCACAGCTGAGTAGCCCGGACCATATCATGCCTCCGTGTGTGTGTGTGTGTGTGTGAAGAAAACAGACTGGAGGCTCTGAGAAACCAGATGAGGTTGGGGGTCTTATAGCCCCCAAGAGCCTCCTAATGATTGCACAACAGGGGTAGTTGCTTACACGTCACACCTCCACCATTACCATGGGGGCTGGACTGTACCTGGACACCAGCCAGACTGCACACACACAGAGAGAGAGAGAGAGAGAAAGTTGCTCTCTGTTCTTCATTCTATCCCTCCTCTTTTCCTCCCTCCTGAAGTCTCTACCAGAAAAGGCCAAAAACTAAGAAAATCAAGTCAAGATGTGCGTTAGAGAGTAATAGCTGCGTCTCAAGTGGCTGCAGACACACAACCACGAGTCATACCTGACTATAATGAACAGGACAGCAGTGTGTTTGAGGTGTCAAACTCAAAGCCCTGGCTGTCCCCGCCGGCGGCCTCTGACCCGAGGAAAGGCGGCTGCGTGTTAATTAGCAGAGTCTCGCACTTTGTGTCATATTCGTCCTGCCAGCGGTCAGATAAGCCATGGGAAATATTTACTGTGTCTCAGCGGAAGTCAAGCCAGCCACTGGGGCAGAGGGAGAAAGGGGGGGAGGCACAGCGCAGGAAGACGGATGAGGAGGAGGACGAGCAGATACTGCAGGGAGTGACCGAGGAGATGAGAAGGAGCGATGGAGGGAGAGACGAGGAGGGAAAAGAGGAGAGAAAGCGGAGATTCCCTCCAGTGGTTTTTCATTAAAGCCTCTGGTGAAAGTTAATGAGGGATGCGTACAAAGCTCTGAGACTGATTACATCACAGCTCCTTTGATCAACGGTGTGAGCATGCATCTCTCCCTGTGTGTGTGTGTGTGTGTTTCTTCAATACTTGTGCAACTGGATGTACTTAATCACAGCCTGGCATGCACGCATCGACGCAATGTGCTCGCCTCGGTTTACATGTGTGTTCAGATGAGTGTGCGGACTCCGCTCCATTGAGTATCTATCAGGATGTGACACGTTCTAATAGCCGTGGGAAAGCTGACGGTGAGGATGACGGATGAAGGCGAGGCAGAAGGCAGCAGATTTTTGAAGGCCGCAAATGAAGAGCTCTGCCGACGCCTCCGTGCTGGATATGAGAAATCGGGAATGCGCTGTAGGCCTACGTCGCAGAACTCTTAAAATGGGATAGCTATGCTTTCCAAAACGGAAACTTCATAATGTTCTTCCACTGGCATGCTGGGTATGCACAGTTGTTCGCACACACAAAAGACACAAACACACACACGCGCACACACAGATTGAAGCCAAGGGCCCTTGTCATGACATAACTAAAAACAGAAATTTATGGTGTCATGCCGGCCAACACAAATAGAGGATGACAGAAAAAAAACAGAAATATGTCTCTGCCTCCCTGCTGTTCGTCTCTAATCCAGTGGTGGAACGTAACTAAGCACATTTATTCAAAATATACTTAAAGGGCCAGTGTGTGTGATTTAGTGGCATCTAGCAGTGAGTTTGCTGAGAAACTACGGTTGCCTGCACAAAACGCAAAAAAACGGATGTCAAAGAAGGACTGCATACAGTGTTTGAGTTGAGCCGCCGTTCATTCCTTTGAAAGCTGCTCAATGCTGCGTGAAGCCAACTTACGCACTGGATGTTCTGCATGTGCTTCTGCAATGCGCTTCCGATGGAGCGAGCACGCTAGAGACTTAGGCCAACCAAGCCGCTAACTCTCAGTTTGTCCCTCTGCTAAGCTGAATGGAAATAAAAAGCTCTTCCAGACTCTTCAGAACATTATTGGACCAAACGGATCAAATCCGGTTCATCACATTAGTCATTTCATGAGTCATTTAAAAAAAATGTATCCGCTGTTTTATAGCAACTTGTTTTATTTCACAATGTAAGCTTCTAGGAAAATGGTTTTTGGGCCACAGAGAATCACATCATGTTACAATTAAACGGTTTGGCCACAGTGTCAAATTTTCTTCAAAGCCTGGAGCTCTTCCTGGGGGCATGTTTTCAACACAGTAAACTCTGTGATAGAGGACCTGCACTCACTCGATAAAAATGTTTCATTCTAAAGTAACAAAAACACAACCATTCTTATTTTTAGGTGATTATACACTAATGAAAACATACTTATTATATTATATTCCATTTCTGCCATATTCTGCCGATAAATCCCTGTAATTTTTACACACTGGACTGAAGCATAGTCGTGAGGTACTGTACCATTTTCCGCTACATTATGGTTCCACTCCAGAAAATGTCAGAGGGAAATATTGTACTTCTTACTTCATCAGATTTACAGACAGCTATGGTTACTAGTCATCGTGCACATTAAGATTCAACGTACAAAATCAGTTTCTAAGACGTGATTCACCCTTATAAATGAAACTCCGCAACAGTAGCTAGCTATAACTTTAAAATCCTGCTTACATGTTCACATCGGGAACACTTATCCAGTCATTTCATATATATAATGCTGTATAACATTTTGAAAGATGGTATAGTGCATGATGAGTGTTTTAATTTTTATTGCATAAAGTGCATTTTGGTGATTTTACGCTTACTTTTATGTTACTTAAAGGACCAGTGTGTAGAATTTAGCGGCATCTATCATACAGCCTGTGTCACCCTCCCCTTCCAAGCCTGTAGGAGATGGCTGCAAAACACGAAAAGCCGCCTCTAGAGCCAGTGTTTAGTTTGTCTGTTCCGGTCTACCGTAGAAACATGAAGGCTCAACATGACGGCCTCTGTGGAAGAGGATCCGCACCCTCTGACATAAATGAATCTTATTTTCAGGGGATTATACACTAATGAAAACACATTCATGAATAATATATTACATTTCTGTCATATTCTGCTAATTACTTACTTAAGCCTTCACATTCCCTAAGGAACATAAGCCATCGAAGAGAGCTCTCCATCCTCTCTGGTCTTGTGCCTTTCGATCCAGTTGGTGCCATGGCAGCCTCACAGACTTCATCTCTTGTTCTGTGCTTCTTCTCCAGGCAGTTCTGGATCTTCTTCTGTTTCTCTCGCCTTGTGGGCTCCATGTCAGCGCCTGATTGATTTATTTTGTATTCTTAGTGTGTGGCCTATCCAGCCCCAATTCCTCCTCCTAATTTGAAGTTCTATGGGTTCTTGTTTTGCGGCGCTCCCACAGGTTCGTGTTTGGCGATGCTGTCTGGCCGGCGGACTCCCGGGAGCTTTGGAGGCAGCCGGTTGATGAATGTCTGTAGTTTGTTGAGTATGTTGGCAGTAATTTCCCAGGTTACGGATCTGTAAAGCAGAATGGATGCCTTTCTTAATCTGGGTTTGACGTCTCCCTCCGTTCCTCCGTCCACGGTATTTATGCTCCCAAGGTATGTAAAGTTACCTCCTCTAGTCGGTTATGATCAATGATGCTTGGTGCATTGTTCTTGTTGTTGTTTCTCATGAGTTTTGGACCTTGAAGTAACATTTTAGCTGTGTTATATCATCCGGTCAAATTTTTAATGTTTATTTACTTTAGTTTATGACTAAATGACTAAATAATCTCAGTTGGGAGTCTATTTTTTGTCATTCATTGCTATTTAGCACAAACCTGCATATAGACTCTTAATCTTAATACAGGACATTGTGTTAGTACTACTTTTACTTAAGTTAAAGGGCTGACTCTTACTCACTCAATCTTACTTTCACTTGTTTTATCTCAAAATGGCTCCTGTTTGCAATTCTTTGACCTTTGTCAACATTTGGAGGGACAATCTCACTTTATCCTATCGCCAGACAATCAATTGAATCAGCTACATTTTGCTTTTTCTGGCATTCATGGCATGTTTAAACACATTATTGTTAATTCTGCAAACCAAATGCAAAAATCTATCCTCTCTTTTGGGTTGTTAGAAGCACAAATTGAGAGGCTGAATGATTAACAGTTTGAGAATGTGTGGGAGTGTGTGTTTGTGTGTGTTTGATCCAAACACGGGGATTTAGTTACAGGCAGCGTCTGTACAGCAGGCAGCAGATAAGAAGAGCGATGGAGCAGAGAGCATCAAACCTCAACTTTCATCACAAGCCTTACCGGACATCAATCTCCCAGCCAATTATTTTCTCACTGTTTTTTAATCTTTTCTGTATTTAAAAACATTTAATTTTATCTATGACTTTAGTTGGTCAAATTTCTTTTTCTTTCCTCTGCACTCAGATCATCAACATGCACTTATGTATACAAGATCCTACATAAACACAAAGTGCCCCACACATATTATAAAGGAGAGGAAGATGTGCATAAGTAAACATATACTGTATTCACAAACCCCCTAAAATTGCTTACATAATTGTTGTGTTTATATTTTTTGCTGATAAATGTGCTATGTGTTTATTTGAGGGTGGGGGTCTCCCTCGCTGGCCGGACCCTGGGAAGATAACCACCAAAAACCATAACCCTCGCAAGCTCCTCTGTGGAAAATCTGGCTCATGGGGATGAAAGGTCAGAGGTCAGAGTTGGGAGCCCCGCTTCCTCTCTGCTGGTCAGCACAAATCTGAGAGAGCTCTGGACGACATGACAGCCTCCAGTCGAACATTAGTTCACAGAACATAATCATAGCTGCTGCTGCTTGTGTGGGATCCAGATTACATGCGACAGGATTGTGTAATTAGGATACAAAAAACATATTACAACACTTCACAAGTCTCAATACCACTCTGGTCTAAGTGAAACTAGCTAATCTTACAGTCAATTCATTATCATGGCTTCTAGTGAAAAATGTTTCACTGGGTGGAAATTTCAACATTTTGTCTTTAAATCAGAAAAGAGGACAGTGACAGTTCTGCCTCCAGCTGTGAAAATACTGACATCATCCAAAGACTCAACAAGGACCCGACATGTAATCTAAAAAAATAATAAAAAATTACAGGTGACCAACTGCTAACGTTAGCAACACAGAATAAATGCTAATGTTAGCTACACAGACCAATCACAAATGTTAGCTAAACAGAACAAATGCTAATGTTAGCTACACAGACCAACCATGAATGTTAGCTACACAGAACAAATGCTAACGTTAGCTACACAGACCAACAACAAATATTAGCTACACAGAACAAACGCTAATGTTAGCTACACAGACCAACCATGAATGTTAACTACACAGAACAAACGCTTACGTCAGCTACACAGACCAATCACGAATGTCAGCTACACAGAACAAACGCTAATGTAAGCTACACAGACCAACAGCTTATGTTTGATTCGTAGACCAACCTCTAACATTAGCTACACAGAGCAACCGCTAACCATAAATGTAGAATAATAAACTACAGAGTGAAGGCAAAGATGGCACCCATGTAGTCCAATGAGAGTTGCTCGCCTGGCGCATGAGCCAAAAGTTTTAGCTTCTGGGTTTACTTCCTGGTTTTACGACCTGCAAGTTTCCACTCAGTACATAGATTTTTACTTTGTGATGACATTACAGATTTTTTAAATAGTTTTTTTCAGTTCAAGGAAACTTCTTTTACTGATCTCTCTTTTATAATGGTGGCTTATGGAGGAAAATGTCATTGTGGAATTTTTTGCTGTACTACAGCAAGTGGCCACTGGGAAAAAATGGCGGCAAGGCTGAGTGGCAATGCCCTGTCTAGCTCATATTATATGTCTATATAATGTTTGCTACACTAACAATTGATGTTAGCTATACACACACACTGCTACCGAAATCCAGTTAGCCAACTAACCTGTCGAGACTACTACTGAAAAATATTTGGGACTGTAGGTGCTGATGTTGGTGACCAGGATGGAGCGTAGGTACTGTATTATCAAAATCTGCATAACTGCTGCAAATCTTAACATGTAGCACACAACAACCTTCACCTAAAACATTATATGAGGTTAAACAATTTCATCATATTTGGTATTGAGGTAAACCAACAATAATGGACAGTAATCAAGTTATATTACTTT
>JAJHUR010076716.1:0-11395 GCA_027495735.1 Lutjanus campechanus | reverse complement strand
AAGCTGCATTTTTGGACTGGCAAAATTAGACCTAGACTTGTTTTTTAGCCTTTAGTGATCTCCATTCACGAGATGGTTCAGATTTAGTAACAATAAGCCAGATTATAAGAACTGACACACAACCAGAAGGTGCACATGTAACGGTGAATATTCTGGTCCATTCATGCTAAACTGTTCTTTTTTTATCCTGTTTTCTCTTGCATTCTGCTTCACTGCAGCTCTCCGTTAGCTCTGGCCACCTTGCAGTCATTCTTTCTTTCTCTCAGTTTATCCATCGCTCCGTTTTCTTTTCTCTCTCTGCCGTTCCCCCTCACATCCGTTCCAGGGGGTTAAGTAGACTGTTGACATTTTTGTGGCCGTCGTTGTATTATGTTGGGACTATCAGATTTATACTGACACGGTTCACCAACGTTACACTGACTACCCTTTTGTCTGTGTGTGTGTGTTTATGTGCGTGCGTGTGTTTTATGGACTTGACCTCGCTAAGAGTGAATGATGCTTGGAAGCAAACCGAGGAATTCCGGCCTCTGAAATTTCCATAATCCTGACTTTAGCTTTTTTGCGCTGCGACCTCGGAAACAGTGGGGTTGTTAATTTTGGATGCACACTCGCACTGAGCTCTCTCACACACACATACATACATCGATGAATGGAAAGATGCTAACACGTGCATTAACACAAACACATACATTCACATGCAATTACAAATATAAGCATAGGGGCACGTATTCCTGCAGACAGGCTGACATTTGGACACACACACACTTATGGAACATTGTGTTCGCCTGTACTCCAGCTCCAAAGTTTCTGATGACATTGTTATGATCATACTGGAACGATTTACACACACACACACATGCACACAGGGTCATACGGGAGTGATTGTGCCTTGCAGAGCCAGCCCGGGCTCTTAGACTTTGATATAAAAGGCTCCCCTACTGTTTGACCTCCTCTCTGAATACACACACACACACACACACACACACACACTTTAAGTGCAAGTTACAACTTGGCAACAAGGTGACACATAAAGTAGCAAAGTTTGTCTTTGAGATTTAACTTTGATTCTACCGTTTTTTTTTATTCACACATCTGTTTTTTAAACATTATCCTCACTCACCCACTAGGGATGGTGCCATGCCACTGTTCTGATGACCCATTATTCCAAAACACCAGCAGTCCTAAAAATGTCCCATTGGACCAAAACACCAGTTATCCAACAGCTCGTTATCCTTAAAACAAACGCCCTTTGCTCCAAAGGCCCACTGTCAGACAACTGGCCTTTTGGTCCAATGGAACATTTTTCTGACTACTGGGAGTTTAAAATTATGGACCATTGGAACAATGGACAGTCCCAACAGGAATGTGTCAAAACAAATGTAAAAGAATCAGAGTCAGTGTAGGCAGGGTTGGGTATTGTTAAAAAATTACAATGCCAGTACAATAAATTATCCAGTACCCAGGATAATATTTTGTAAAAGAAATAAATTACTACTAATAATAATACTAAACAAATAAACAGATACCTAAATATCAACATTTTCCTAAGATACTGCTGGTTCTGTTGTGTTGGTATTGCAGTGCGCCATAAAAGCATTGATTGACACACGTCATATAAGGCAACTCAACTATTGCTTTTAGTGCATTTGAACCTTAAGACAAAATCTGACGCATTCTTTATCAGAGAGTCAAAACTGGGAAGGATCAACACACTAAGAATGTATTTCCTACTTCAGAGTAAGTACTCAGCACTGCAGCACAACAGGAACTTTGAGTGACCTAAGTGTGCATTCATTGGTCAGACTTGCAAGCCAGTGCAGCACCAGAAACCACCATTTTAAAAATCAGTGTAAAACGTGAGTCATGTAAACAACAGTTCATAACAGTGGTCTTAAAAAATGTAACAAAGCAAAGACTATGAAGTCAGTCCAGTTTACGTCACTTCAGCATTCTTACTGGTGGTGTGAATTCACACAGAAGTTTGGTCCAAAAACTCCTCTTGTTTCAATAGTTGGTGTTCAATATTAGATGCTAACATTAGCTAACTTAAGAAGTTAATATTTAACCATCCTAAAAATTTGATCTTTTTTTTTTCAAGGTAGACAAGCCTAGTGCATAGCATATTTAAGTAAATAAAAAGGAGAAAGTTGACTGAGGTACCAAGTTTGCTCAACTGTCATTGGAGCACAAAGCACTTAAGAAGCGTCATTTGTAATCATGGTTAAAAGATACTTACATTCAGTGATGGTAGGAAACAGGAAATGAACCCATCCACCTCGACGTCGCTGTAATTCCTCCTGTGCTTGTGACAGTCAAGAGTTCCATATCGCACAGCCTGCGCACAGCCACTAGAGGGCTTTGTCATTTGAATGTAAAAGTCAGGTTTGTGGATTCGCTAAAATGACTGAGGCTGTTGTTTTTCTTGGGTGGACAGTCTGAAATTGACATCTCTCTTTTAATCTCTTCATTTGTGTTTCCCCTGTCTCACCGAATCCATCATTTAATCGTTACTTCTTTGTTTAATCCCAAAACCAGCCATTTGGGTGTTGACAGATTTAGTTAACAGTTCATAAAGCTTCTTCATTGCCTTCTTTCTTTGCTTGGTTTCGTTTTTTTTATCAATCCTTTGACATGGTGCCACAGGTCAGTCTTTAAATATATTAATATTTTGCCTTTACTGCATAACATCTGTAGTTTTATAAAGTACTATAAAGAATCACCAGGAGCAATTGCAAATACATGCACAAAATATTTCACCAAATATAAAACATTTAATGGCCAACATACTCTTGTGTGCAGAACAAGTCAAAACTTGGCATGATGCTGTCCTCTTTTTAAAATAGCCTGTTTGATCATGTGAATACTTTTTAAAAAAAGTTTTAATATACAAAGTTATTGAATATTTGATCGTTTTAATCAGGTATAAAGTTTCACTAGGAAAGGCTGAAAAGAATAAGTCCTTATTTGCCTGAGGTACATCGCCTTGGGTCTATTTCTCTTTAATTTTCCTTTCATCCGTCTCCACTTTGCCCTCTGGAACACCTCAACCCGTCTGTCCTCCGTCTTCAGCCATCCATTTTTCTCTCCTTAACTATTCCAGTAATGTGGAAGTATTTATATGCTCTTCTGTCTCCCTCTGTCTGTCCTGTCCTACAACATTATTATGGTTGGCAACACTAGCTCTCAACCTGGCATGGAGGGGAGAATTTGCACACCAATAGACGCAGGAGGGGGGCAACAAAAAGCAAATGAATGAAGCAGAAATAGCCAGAAAGATGGGTCAAAAAAGAGAGAAGTGCCGGGAAGTGACGACAAGCGAGGCCTTTTTGTGTTTGGGCTTTTGTCCACTCTAATATTTCTTCTTCATCTCTGGCTTTTCCTCTCGTCCATCTCTCTTATACTGTGCGATGATGAATGAAATCAACAAACTTGTTAAATACCTTTTGGCCCTGACACTGAGCTGTTATGTAATCTGCCCTGCTGGCTCTTTTTTCTCTCCTCACTATCAAACGAAGAACTGAGAAACAATTCTCCATAAATGATACCCACTTGTATTTATTTATTGCCAAACGCTTAAAAATACATGTGTTTGGGATTATCATGTGACTCCCTCACTTTGTCATAACATAAAAAAGAGCTGTAGTGGCTGCACACATACCAAAGCAGGGCAGACTGTAATGATTTAATGTGCTGTATAATTACTGTAATTACAGAGCCTTTTTCTCATATTTATCTCCGTCTTTGCTGCTAAGTGCTCTTTTCTGCGGTGTCTCTGTTTTGTACTTCCCAGAAATCACTTGTCAGTCCAACACTGTGGGACCGAGACATCTTGTTCCTTGGGTTTCAACTTTGACTGAGATACTTTTTCTGCTCGTGTTGATGTCACTTGTTTGTCTTCTGTTTCATGCACTTTTATAGCAAAAGATTTCAACGCAATCTCATAGGATGGGATAGATAGCACAACACTTTTAATGACATTTTGCATGTCGTGTCGTTGCATTTTAAGCTTTTCACACATCATTTCAGCCTGGTTGTAAGGCACGTACTGTTATGAACGTCCTGTGACTTTCAACATGAGAGTTGCTTTGGTGATGTCATGTGATATCACGTAATGTAACAGTTATTGAAACGCCAAACCTGGTCATATCCTAAACCCACCCAAGTACTTTTATTGTCAAAATCTATCCAAACTGCAACTGTTTCACAACATTAATCACCTGTTAAAAGGTTTTCTGGCAGCATCTCATGCAGCCACTAAAGGGACCTTTGTGATCTGTGTGATCATGATACCAGTAGTCAGGTGGCTTTTGTTGTCATCGTCTGGCAGCCTTTGTCGTCAAGGTATCAATAGTCAGGTGGCTTTCATAATCATTGTCATGTGATTTTTGTCTTCATGTTAGCAACAGTCAGGTGACCTTCATCGTCATGATAATATTTCTAATAATAATAAACAGTTTGGTTATGTTTAGGAAAAGATCATGGTTCGGGTTCAGATAAGAGGCTGGATCACAGCTAATCAACCTAACGGCAGTTAGCGATTAACTAACTTACTACAACAAGTTAAGCTATCTTTCTATTAGGAAACTCAATAAACAACCTCAGTACTATATTTCCTGTTTGTCTTGGAGCTGTGTTCAGACCCAGTTCTTTTCCTGCTAACAGCAGCTAACATTTCCAGTTAGCTATTTTAGCAACAAGTAAGCTGCTAAAGCTATCTGGCCTACAAGAAACTTATAGAGAGCTGAGGCTGAACAGCTGGAGCACATCAGGGGAAACCAAAAAATACTTTCCCCTTACAATATGATCAAATTTCACCTGAATCAGTGAATAAAGTTTTAAAGTTGTGTTTTTGCACAATGAAGCCTGTTCCCCAGAAACACCCCACTCAAGTGAATGGATGTATTCTCCTTTACTGCTCCGGCAGCATCATAATGAAGAAAGCAGAAAACAGACAAGCTTTGAAATACCAATAATCATGCCCAAGTATACTTACAAAACAACTGTTTTGTCATTGTTGGGCTAGATGCTGGTGTATAGGTGACGTATAGTATAATATATATGTGATAAAAAACATTTAAACATACATTTATTCCTCAGGTGAAGGGCTCATTGCGTGGGTCCAACAGTCTTAGTAAAAAATCAAAAATGCAAGGCTCCTTCAAAAACACACCAAGGCACACTGTAAAGTTTCTAAAGTTTTTAAAAAAATGACCAACACGTATTGACCAACATAGGTCTTCATCAGGGTCAGACAGGAGTAACTTGTCTTCATTTAAACATACATTTTTGCATCATGGGGATTTTAAAAGATCCTTCCAAAAAATACAACAAGGAGCACAGCAAATTCAGTAGGCACCCGCTTAAAATGGGAGTATGGTGTCCTCAGCAGGGCACATGTTTCACTAAAGCCTCTTATAAACCAGGGTCTTCTGTTCGCCACTTTATTCACCTCTTGTTCCGTTTAACTCGCACTTCAAAACAGATGCAGTTTGGAAGCCCCGACCGTGACTCCTCATGTCTGTACATATTGAACCTGTAAGTTGAAAAGCTTAAATACACTAATAAATCGCACTTGGGCGATGAAAACCCGCCAAGCTCTGAGTGCCGTCGGGAACGCTCAGCAGCATTTCCACACACACACACACACAAAAAAGAAAGAAATGGAGGAGGGAGAAGCCAGGCTGTAAAGAGCCTTTCTGCCTGCACTCAGGCTGTACAGAAGATCTGTTTCTCTCTTTAGCCGAGTCATTAGTAAAGACAGGCCTTTATGATCTGTTTATGACTGAAATACTGAGTCTGGATATATGTGTGTATGTGTTTGAATCAGAGACTCAGAGGGTGAGGAAGGTATGAGTGTGTATGAACCATCATGAATGAAATATGTTATTGGACGGTCGTACACTAAGGGAGTGTGTGTGTATATTTGCTGCTGGCGTGCTCAAGCATTAAGGGACAATGAACTTGTAGGAAACCTGTGTGTGTGTGTGTGGGTGTGTGTGTTGAGTGTTCCAGCGCAGCGAGCCATGTCTTTAGTGCAGACAGATGCTGAATCCATTGACGGATAATTAAAGCAATAACTGGCGAACTTTACAGAAACGTTGGCCATATACACCGAATTCTGCTTCCTGCCAATTAATATCATTCAACAGCGGGGGAAAGAGTGGATAATTACATATCAAAGAATGAAAATAATAAAAAAACCATAAGCAGTTTGTCCCTTGTGAACCTCTGAGGCACGTTTGAGTTTTGAAACTTTTGTCTGCTTTATATTTGTGTGTGTGTGTGTGTGTGCAAACGTTTTTCATGTTCAACTTGGTTTCATTTCCCATAATTCCCGCCCTCCTTGTCTCACTTAAACCTCTGGCTCAAAGCTGACCGCCCTGCTGCAGAACACACATGCACACACACCCACATGGACTTATGCAAGACATAACACACATGTGCGCACAGAAATAGACGCACATTAGAGAGATGATTTGGGGTCATGCTCGATGGCCTCCGATGAGGTTCCAGGAGGTCTTCAACGCCGCGATCTGGCAGCCCCGCTCCTTAGAAATCAAATAATTGAGGGAGAGACTTCAAAAATCAGGAAGAGAAAGAGAGAAGACAGAGATTTGGAGTGAGGACGAGAGGAGAGAAAATTAGAGAGAAGACGATGAGAGACGTTTGGACAGGAGACTCGGTGAAGAGGTCGAGCGATGCAGACATGAGACAGAGATTTGGAGCGAAAAGAGAGAACGAGATGGCAAGAAAGAAAAACAGACAAATGTTAAGATTTGAACTGCTCACTATCCTGATATGAAGCTGCCACAAAATTTCCCATTGCCCATTATTAAATGCAGCATTAGGCCAAAAATGTGTGGACACTCCTGTTCATGGGGTCTGGGCTGTTTTTCGTGGTTGGGGTTAAGTTCCAGTGAAGGGAAATCTTAATGTTACAACATACAGTAATAGTTTAGACCAGTGTTTCCCAAACTTCAGGACTCAAAATGGGTCATGGACTGTTTTTATGAGATAGGGTCTGCCAATTGCCAGAGAAAAATGCTTACCGCATCCCCTCCAGTAGAAACAGGCGATCTAACGGTTAGGTACAGTATATCTGCGTATTGTCAGCATAAAAATCATAGGAGACCATGTTTTTGGATAATTTTCCCAAGGGGAAGCGTATATAAAGAGAATAAAATCAGTCCCAATACCAACCTCTGACACACACCATTTTAGCGCTGTATTAGATATACCCACCCAGTGCCTATGTATGTACAACACAAGTAGCCTGATGATCAGTGTGAATTGCTATTTCATTTCACTCCATTTTTTGGTTGGACATCATGTTCATGTTAGTGTTTTTTTTTTGTCAAGAAGTACTTTTTAGCTGTAAAAGTCAGTGGCTGATGTGATTTTCAGTTGACATGGAGGTTGTGGTAGAAGTTGCTTCTAGCAGTCATCATTTCTCTGATCAATCACAGAAATACAGCGATTCATTTTTTGTCTGTAATTCAATATACAACAACCTGTAAAGCTGCGTCAATCTCATCCACACATCCTGAGCACAGCACCGGTCCAATTTGAATCTTCAGCCTTCAATGCCAGGTCCATAAAGAAATGGTTTTAACCAGTTTGGTGTGGAACAAGTTGACTGTCTGCCCGCACAGAGCCCTGACCTCAACCCCATCCAGCACCTTTGTGGTGAACTGGAATGCCGATTGTGAGCTAGAACTTATCACCCAACATCAGTGTTGAATCTAATACTTTTGTGGCTGAATTCAAATTCCCTGCAGCCAGGTTCCAAAATCTGGTGGAAAGCCTGAAACCAGAGGAGGCGAGGCTGTTATAGAAGTATAATACCTATCCTACCTAACTTTTTAAATGTACTTTTGAGTGTAATATTCAGGTGTCCACACACTTTTGATCATATAGTAGTGGAAGCTTTCCTTAGATTTTTGCGTTACGACAGAGAAACTACAGCTGACTACAGTAAAATCACTACAAAGCACAAATTTGATGAAGTGTTTGCAGTTGCAAACTTTTTTTCGTAACCTTTTTCTCATGTTCTATGATTTTTCTTTTGCTTTTCCAAGTGGAGCTCGGGATGTCTGATGCACTTCTCCTCCACATCACTCTCTTTCTTTTCCCTTGAGCCGAACTCCCATTGGCTGCTGCCAGGATCACTGACAGATTCCCGCCTCGGTGAGTCTTGGCTCAAGTTTGACTGCAGAGCTCTGCCAGACTGGACCGACCAAATCAAACACCTTTGGTAAAGATTTTTTTTTTTTTTAAAGAACGTCTTGTCTCTGGGCTCCGTCGGGTCTGGCACGTTGTGGAGGGTCGAAGCCTCCAGTTCTGAACCCGTTCAGACCGCAGGACGATTTGTACGACCGTCAGGCCAACTCCATGGTGGTCCAGCTGGATGTTGAACAGGCGTAGGAGTCATTTAATTCGTCTTAACGGTGCCTTTAAGGCCTCATAGATTTGTGTCTTACTAAAAGGATCTTCACTCATGAGGGAAATCTTTGAATGTGTTTACCACTCTGATACCAGTTTTGCCAGAAAGTGGTGTTTTTTTTTCTTCTTTTAACTGGAAGAGCTGAATTGTCCAATTCGGTTGAATTTGCGCCCACGCTTAGATGACACAATGAAATTTAATTTCACCAGGATGTAATGCATTTTAATCTTCATTTTGGTTTCTGTTCTTTGTTTACTGTGGTTTGGTTTGATGGCTGTCTCACTGAGTCACCGTGGCATGTATCTGTCAAAAACAGTCTTGATGTACGAAAATAACAGAAGAGTCAAACGTATCAAATTTTAATTTCTTTTGGCTTTTAATTTTAGAAGGTCAAACTTAATTCAGGGGATTGTAACATGAAAGTGACTAATAATATGGGGAACTTGCACTTAGCTGGACCAGGGGTTGTTGATGTTTGTTTACACTGCTAACACAGGAGCTGTGGACCGCTTGGATGATGCATGGGGGAACCATGTGGGGAATGCTGACCGGGAGCGTCAACAGAATGAGCACCAGAACTGGAGAGAACCAGAGAACGCAAGTGGACAAATGACCTAGGCTTTTTTTTTTTACAGTGGCTCTGACTAGGACTCTCACTCCGACAAAAGTACAGCAGAGGTGGGAAGTAACTAAGTACAAATACTTCCTTACTGTCAGTTTTCTAACAACTTTTCACTTTTACTCCCTACATTTTAACACAAATATGTTTACTTTCTAGGGAAAGGTATCCTTCAGATTTTATTGATACTGTTACTTTTACCAATACTGCTTGTTGATCCAGTACTATGACTCTTATCTGTACTTTTTATCGCTGAATAATAACCTTTTAAAATTCTAATAATAAAAAGGCAGAACAGAACTAGAATCCAATATTTTTGTGATTAACGAGAGGAGCAACAGTAATGTTTACCACAGCAAAGTGACGATAAAAACTGGAAACAAAATATCAAATACCGAGTGATGTTTAGAAATAATAAACACAGACATCAGTCAGCGTCTTCATCCTGTCCTCTGTCCTCCTCCCTCTGATGCTGATGTGATTCACTGCCTGCAGGTCTGCAGAGAGAGGAGAGGCTGCTTTGTCTCAGCCAGCAGTAAGTTTACAGCAGTTTACAACGATTTGACAACATTTTAAGACACATGGCAAACTAAGTCACACAGTTAGACATTTCGTTTCGAGATTTCGTTTTAGCTCGTTTCAGTTCGCTTTCAGGCGAGTTAACGCGCTGTGCTTGTGTAAAACAGTGGTGGTAAAGAAGACAGAGCAGATTAAAATATCGTGGGCTACATGTTTACGTTTGTGGTGCCTGATCAGGTGTTTTGACAAAGTGTTGGGTTTTTGCTTGTGATGGTTTTGTTGCACTTATAGTAAAAATCATAGTTGTTGTCAGTTTGGGTAATCTTTGAGTTAGTTCACCTGTGTCTCTACCAGTGGCCTCTCTGCTGTGCACTGTGTGCTCTGTGTGTGTACGCGCATATGTCTGTTCGTGTGTGTGTGAAGCAGCTGCACCAACACAGACAGAGAAGGAGACGAGCTGCGCTGCTGCCGTGTGATAATAAATTACATGTATTGTGTTAAATTACACCAAACCTAAAAACGTACGGATAAAAGAATCAATAATGTCGTACCTTATTAATACCCTGTCTTTAATAATTCAGCACTGCAGCCTGTTTAATACGGTGTTTCAGTACCCATCCCTGATGCTTCCTACTCCCGACATTTTCAAAACAGGGTTGTTACTTTAGTTTTATATTGTTACATTGTACACTACTTTCCCAACATCAAGACTGATTCAACAACAACAAGACAACAAGACAAATGACACAAGCTGTAACAAGACAACAATGTAAATTATGTAACCAGACATGAAAGACATGACAAGAAAAAAAAAGATGTAAGAAGATGAAAAAGGCATCAAATGTAACCAAACAAAAGAGGTGTAATGAGGGGGGGAAAAAAGACCTAATGTAAAAGACATCAAAGTGTAACAAAGCAAAAAAGACATAAAACAAAAAAGATCTGAAAAGAATAACAAGACAAAAACTATGTAAAAGACACAACAAGACAAAACAGACAGAGAGAGAATGTACAACAAATCAGGCAATCTGAATTAAATATTTACCCAAATTCAAACAGAAACATCCTGAACTTGACCAACTAACCAATATAAAGAAACTACCAATACTGTTGGGAAAACACACACACACAGAGAGAGAGAGAGAGAGAGAGCTGCAAGTTAGCAACAGAAAATGCAGCGTTCAGTGGAGGGTTATCTGTGGTGATGATCAGCATCAGCGGCCTTTTGTGACCTCGGAGAACCTGCATGTGCAAAAGTTCCTTCAATCAGTCATGACTCTGACCAGAGAGCGGCCCCGGTTGTTTTTGTGGGCTGTTTGAAGGGCCAGCAGGGGATGTAAAGCCTGGAGGAGGAAGAGGAGGAGGAGGTTGTCTGATGAAACAGTGACAGAGTTCCCACTGACTGTCTGCTGGTTTGTGTTAATGAGATTCCAGACCTCCCTCACACTGCGACTTCATCCCCTCTGTTCGAGCGCTGCGGAAAACAAGGGACGGTTTCAACAGCCTGCGGTGCCAATAGCTCAGATTCTTCTCCTCCTCCTGTTCCTCTCCTTCTCCTCCGCCTCCCTCCTCCATCTCTCCATCCACCTCCTCTGCTCAGTCTTTGCATCTGACTTTTTGTTTTTCTTTGTATCTTCTCTCCTCTTTCATCCTCTCATTTCATTCTCTTTCATCCCCCCGCCATCATCTGTTTTCTCCCCAATTCCTTCCACCCTTCCACATCCTTTCTTCTTCTCCTTTCTACTTCTCTCGCCCTCTTTTTCATTTGTCTCACTCTTTCCCCCTCCTTCTTTCCCTCCTTCCTTCCTTCCTTC